>JAMKCH010054944.1:0-51878 GCA_023653785.1 Ophioderma brevispina | reverse complement strand
TAAATCTGTCACTGAAAGATCACCCCTTTGTAAACCTGTCACTGTAAAGACCTTTTTTTTCTTTCAGTTGATGCCTCTCATTTTTAATCAAATGTTCTGAATGACCCCTTATTCTATTTCATGCTCTCACAGAAAGCCTCTTGGTCATGATGGAACTTCAGCACATGGTGCCTTCACTGAATGACCCCCTCTTTCACAAAATGTGAGAGGCTCTGTGATTAACCCCCAGTCCTCACCAAAAAGGCGCCCCTTTTTCCCTGAAAGGTCCTCAGCGATGCCCCCTAACTTGAAAGTCAATTCGCACATCCCGGCCCGTCCACTCGATAGATGAGTGCCCTCCCGGTTCCCAAACCACACTGTGAGCCATCATATCCATCGGGAGACACCTTTAGATTCAGAGGCAATGGTAGTTGCGCCATAAATTTTATTTACCCTCTAATCATGACTTATACCAAAAGATGGCATCCCGACGGCCTACGCAGGATTATTTGGGGGGGAGGGGGGACCTAACCTCTAAAATGGCTCTTTTTTGGACATCAAAATCACGAAGAAGTGAGATTTTCTTGTCAAAATTTCTCTAAATTTTGAAATTTTGGGGGGGGGGCTTATTTGGCAAAAGTGGATCGTTTGTCAAATTGTGGAATGGGGGGTCAGTCTGCATTCCCAAGGGGCAAGGAAAAATTGAATGAGAAGTTGTGAGCTGAAAATTGCAAGGTTCAACTGACATTCGGTTGGAGATAAAGGCCAAAGTATTGAAATTCACATTTACATGCTTAAAATGACATACAAATTGTTTAGGTCTTCAAAATGTAATCTGTTTAAAGATCCCACTTCCAATAAAATTGGTTTTATATATTTTTGTGGGAAATCAAAAGGTCCATATTCTCCAAAATGACCAATGTCAGTAAAACCTGGATATATACCAGATTTCCAGGCCCCATAAATTCATTATCAAACATTTTGTTTATATTGGAATCCCTCGCGGCAAGAGTTCAAGGAGTCCCCCTCCCCACGAGTTCTGCAACCTGAGCCGGTTTGTTTTCCGTCAATGTTGCAGAAAGGAATGCCTCATCCCCCCGTAGCCTGGACTGGGAGGGGCCATTATGGAACTTCTTTGCATTCCCTCCTCCCCATTGAACAACCAGGTTTTCGGCATTGAAAAAAAAAAAACAATACTAAAGAGCTTCCGATTTCCATTTGACCCACATGCCATGCTATGCAAAACCATGCATACTGGATACGGCACAAGTCACAACCAAAACATATCATTCAATCATCATTACCTCACATGTAAGTTATTAAATTGGTCCATCATGTATTTATAAAAAAAATGGAAGTTACCTCACCTAAAGAGTCCAATGATCTAGAACTTAGGAAGTAGGACGTGGACTTCAAACACAATGTAGGGCCAGTTACGGCATATACAGTGCTTCGGCCCGTCTACACTGGACACTGGCACTCACTTTCACAAACAGTTCATTTATTAAAGTAAATTTACTAATATTACATTTTTAAACTTCTTTTTGTCTTAGAGAATCAAAAGGAAATGAACGATTTAGTGTGATTTTGGGGTTAGTTTTGTGCAATTAAACAGCTGAACACTAGACTTTCGACTACTCGCCATTGGCTTCTGCACGTATGCTGTACGAGGTGTTTTCGTATTTACCTACCTGACGCTGGAGCGCCATTCCCAATGAACATCCACTTACGTTACAACAAAAATAGGGGGAGAGTGTCCAATCTTCCCTATATAGGATCATTGGTTATACTATGTTAGGCCTAACATTCAAGGAGGTTGACGATCGCCCCCACGATGCCCCAAGGAATAACTTGTTAGAGACGGTCGATATTTGATAAAGTTGATGGATTCCGGGATTCATAGGCAGAGTCCAGTTGTGGTTTGACGAAGGTTTGGAAGCTTTTGCTTTGACTTCTTGTGTACACTGTGACTGTGTCCTGCGCAGGGAGGACCAAGAGTACGGTGGTGTTTCTGAGTACTTTTGATACAGTATTTTGTCCAACGAAGATCCTTTAAAATTAGGATATCTAGATACACATGTTCCTCAACTTTGGGAAGGGTTTCACCAGAGGTTTTGGTACAAGTACGGATTTCTTTTACGACGTTGATTTATAGAATGCAGCACTTACAGATTGTTAATGGCATGAGCGATATTCACCAGAGAGAGTTCAAGGGGTCATATTGTAAGATGGAATGATCTACTGGGTATAGACTGGCATCTCTCTAACACAATACTCTCATCAGCAAATAGTTATAACAGTGATCCGTTTTTGGTCGGTTGGAGAAATCGGACCAACATGAGCACTGAGGCACGCCAGGATGATACTTCTACCATGTTGATAATGGAACCATTATGCGACGTATTGGAGAACTTAGTAAGGAACTCTTTCCTTACCAAAGTTTAGATCATAATAATATAGCTTGTTTATCAAAGGGGCGCCATAGTAGTCATCTCAATATTGGGATCATCTCGAATCAAAAAAACGTCATAAATAGTTTTAAAAGTAGCGTTGAATGGCGGCAGGGACATGCAGGTTTTGCAGTTTGCTGGAAACGAAGCACCGAATGAATATGGCCCGCATTGATTTTTTACTCCTGGTTACCAACATGTGGAAAGAGAAACCAATTTTATATTATTGAGATATTGCAAATTTTATGGTTTCATTGTTGTGTAATTATTATTAAGTAAGGAAACATCAAAGTTTCCGGATTTACAGAGTAAATGGTTTGTTTTACACCGATGACCGTTCGCTATTCTGTGAAATAGTACACAAAGTGCACCGGGCTTTGAACGTATATAATAAAACTACACAATGAAGTGGATATAGGGATAGTTTGGAATCATATTTCACGAAAGCCCCTGGGGGCAGCTTCGACGATATTTTGATAGAGTTTTTATGACTCCACGGCCACACTCCCAACTGAACAGACTTGCCACCAGCGTACCGTCTGGGGATATTTACCATAGTCTACAAAGTTCCATTCTTTGCCACCATTCTTTCAAAATGGTTTGCCCATGAACACCGCGCCTAGTTTTGTGGATGAATGGGAGACCACCGCTCACCTATGTAGACGTACTGAGCCAAGATACAGGAACTTGGTGCATCAGATTGGGTTTGTAGCTATGTGGACAGGAGGGACATGGCGTGCTGTCGTGGTTCGAGGAGACCCCTCGATTAAGCACGCAGTAAAGCAAACTGATGTTGAAGTGCACATGGTGAATTTGATAGAACAAACAAGTTCGTCGGGTAAGCGAGCCAACAGAAAGGGGTTCCGGTATAGGTTAGACCAATGATCCTATATAGGGGAAGAGATTGGACCCAATTCGCATAAAATTACACGGTGAACGATGTAACGCTGCCACGTCATCAAAATCACTAAATGGGGAATAGCGCCGACATTGCGTCCAGTAGGTAACTCAAGCAGACCGACGGGGTGACGCTGCAGAAGCTATACGAATGATAACAAGGAGCTAGATTTTGAAGCAAGGTCTTGCATTCCAAAATTGAAGACAGAGTGGAAGGAAAATGAATGAAAAAAGGTGTTTGTTATAACTAGACATTTATAATAATATGTGGTGTGAAAAGCTTGCTCCCTAATGTTGGGCAGAGTTCAGTTTCTATTTTATTCATACTCACCATTAGAAACCCTTGTTGGGATGTAGTGCAGCACAGACAATCATTATACATGTCGTTGTACTTGGGACTCGGGAATTTTACCTCATTCTTTTTTCCTCTGATTTTTCCCCTCTTTTTTAATAAAGCACTTAGTGGGTCTACATAAGCGGGTATCCATGTGGTAGCTAGCAATCTACTCTTTCCCAATGATATCAATTATCTATTATAGGATTGAAGACAAAAATATTAGCCGAAATTTTTTTTTTTTTTTTTTTTTTAAATTAAAAACTTATAAGTTTATAAGAATCCTAGCTGTTGACCATACTAAGATTTTAGTGCTTGGCCAGTTAGTGTAAAATGGCCTAAAATATTAAAGATTTTAGTGGCTGTTTTAGCAATGAACCTGATTTGATGAACCTCCCTTCTCTTCTTTTTTTCCCCCCTTACTTATTGTTCGTTCATTTTAACGACACATTCTTTTTGGTGATAATAAGTTCTGAACCTTATTGAAATGAAATTCCACTCTAGGACATTATCTAAATTAGGACCTTTTTTTTTGTGCCAAACACGATTTTTTTTTTTCGGTAGTTGTATGAAAATATGTAGAATTGTATCAAGGCTTTATTTGGGTTTGACAGTATACTTTAAAATGTGGACTTTTTTTTAGTAAGAGTGGACCTACCCCCCCCCCCCCCCCCACCGGCCCCCGGGGTCTCTTCCCAACCCACTTAAGTGGTCCTTTTTCAAATCATATCACCCAGGAGTACTTTCTTGTGAACAGTTTTTTTTCCACATTTGTTACCTTTTTAATCAACAAATTCAGCGAGAAAGTGGACTTTGCCATTTTGTGGACTTGGGGTAGGTAAAGGGGGAATTTAGTTTTGCATGCAATAGATTTACAAACATTCTTATTATCCAAAATATTGAATCACTTTAATTAAAAGGGATCATGAAGATGTCTCGTTTTGTTTTCTTTCAATATTGAAAAAAGAAAAGATCACTTGATTTTGAATAGGGGGTAAAGTAAGTCACTTTTCAAATAATAGTCCCAAACCCGGGGGGTGGGGGTTATGGTTTCCCTAAAAATAGGTGACGTGGATATGCGCATATTATTGACACCTTTTAAACCTTCTGCCGTTGAAAAAAAGACCCACCTTTAAATCTGTCACTGAAAGATACCCCTTTTTAACCTGTCACTGAAAGACCTTTTTGTTTCAGTTGACTGCCCCTCATTTTTAATCAAGATGTTACTGAATGACCCCTTCTTTCTATTTCTATGCTCTCACAGAAAGCCCCTTCTTGTATTCAACTGATGGAACTTCACACTGGTGCCTTCATGAATGACCCCCTTTTTTCACAAAATGTGAGCAGAGGCGCTGTGATTAACCACCAGTCCTCACCAAATGCGCCCCTTTTTCCCCGAAAGTCCTCAGCGAATGCCCCCTACTTGAATAAGCCAAATTCGCAACATCCCGGCCCCGTCACTCTATATATGAGTGCCCCTCCGTCCCAAACCACCACTGTGAGCCATCATATCCATCGGGTGAGACACCTTTAGATTTCAAGGCAATGGTGAGTTTGCGCAATTAAAATTTTATGTACCCTCTAATCAGAATAACCAATATGATGCATCCCGACGGCTTACGCCAGGATTTACTTTGGGGTGGGGGGGGACCTAACCTCTAAAAATGGCCCTTTTTGGACATCAAAATCACGAAGAAGTGGATTTTCTGTCAAATTTCTCTCTAAATTGTGAAAACTTGTGATCACAAAAGTTGGCCAAAAGTGGATCGTTGTCAAATGTGGAATGGGTGGTTCAGCAGTCTGCATTCCCAAGGGGCACGGAAGGAAAAAAATTGAATGAAAGTTGTGAGCTGAAAATAATTGAGTTCAAACTGGACATTCAGATTTTGTGAGATAATCGGCCAAATTATTAAATTCACAATTACCATGCTTGAGAACATGGGGGGGGACATACAAATTGTTTAGGTCTTCAAATGTAATCTGTTTTAAGATCCCACTTCCAGTAAAATTTTGTTTTATATATTTTTTGTTGAAATCAAAAGGTCCATATCTCAAAATGACCAATTGTTACAGTAATGAAACCATGATATATGACCAGATTTTCCATTCCCATAATTCATTATCAACCTTTTGTTCTATATTGGGATATCCCTCTCGGTCAAGGTCATGAGTCCCCCTCCCAACGATTTCGCACCTTATCCGGTTGTTTTTCAGTCAGGTTGCAGAATATCATAGCCTGGACTGGGGGCATAGGAACTCTTTCCATTCACTCCTCCCATTGACAACAAGGTTTATCGGCAATTTAAAAAAAAAACAATTACTAAAACTTCCCGAGTTCCATTACCCCATGCCAGCAATTATGGCAAACAATGCAGACTGGATACTGCACAAGGCACAACCAAAATAGCATTCAATTAATCATTACTACATGTTACGCTTATTTAAATTGGCCATCATATTTTATAAAAAAAATGAAAACAATAGTCGCTCTACCATCACCTAAAAGAGTCAATTAGTCTGAACTTAGGAAGTTAGGACGTGGACCTCAACACATGGAGGGCAGGACGGTACATACAGTGCTTCGGCCCGTCTACACTGACACTGTGCACGCACTTTCACAAACAGTTCATTTATTCAAGTAAATTTACTAATTTACATTTTTAACTGCTGGGTTGTCTTTAGAGCATCAAAAGAGAGAATGAAGATTTGATTTTGGGGGGTTATTTGTGCAATTAACAGCGGAACACTAGATTTCATCTATCGCCATTGTTTGCACGTATGCTATACGAGGTGTTTTCGTATTCTACCTACCTGACGCTTGGAGCGCCCTTCCCAATGAACATCCACTCCGTTACACAAAATATTAGGGGGAGGGTCCAATCTCCCTTATATAGGATCATTGGTTATACTATGTAGGCCTAACATTCAATTTTGACGAAGCCCCAAAGGGGCCAAGGAATAACTTGTTAGAGACGGTCGATATTTGATAAAGTTGATGGATTCCGGCGATTCAGAGGCAGAGTCCAGTTGTGTTTTGAACGAAGGTTTGGAAGGGCTTTTGCTTGACTTTTGTGTACACTGTGATGTTTGTCCCTGCGCAGGAGACCAGAGTACGGGGGTTTTCTGAGTACTTTTGATACAGTATTTTGTCCCCAACGAGATCCTTTAAGAATAGTTAAATTTAGATAACATTGTCCTCAATTTGGGAAGGTTTTCACCCAGAGTGTGGTACAAGTAAGGATTTCTTTTACGAGTGATTTATAGAATGCCGCACTTACCGATGTTAAATTGCAGAGCGATTAACCACGAAGAGAGTTCAAGGGCTATATTGTAAGAGAAAATGATCTACTGGGCTTATGGCATCTTCTCTAACACAATACTCTCATCAGCAAATAGTATAACAGTTGATCGTTTTTGTCTGTTGGAGAAATCGGCCCCAACACTGAGCCCTGAGGCCGCAGATGATTACTATACCCAGGTTGACATGGTGAACCATTTACTGAGACGTATTGGATAACTTCGTAAGGAACTCTTTCCTTACAAATTTAGATCATAAAAATTATAGCTGTTATCAATAGGGGCATAGTGTCATCTCAAATTGGGATCCTCTTCCGTAAGCAAATAAAAGTCCCTAAATAGTTAAACGTCGCTTTTGAATGGGCAGACATGACATGTTTTCCAGTTTTGGCTGAAACCGGAAGCACGCCAGGATATGCGCCATTGATTTTTTACTCTGGTTTACCAAACATGTGGAAAGGACAATGTTAGTTATTAGAATATTGCAATGTTATGTTTCAATTGTGTAATATTTAATGGAGGAAACATCAAAGTTCGGTATTTACACGAGTGTAAATGGTTAGGTTGTGACACCCGATGACGTTCGCTTTCTGTGAATAGTACACAAAGGACACGGTTTAACAGTTATAAAATACACAATGAAGTGGTATATAGGGATTGGTTGGAATTCATTTCACGCAAGCCCTGGTGGGCAGCTTTCGACGATATTTGATAGCGTTTTGATTGCGCCACGGGCCACACTCCCAAATGCAGACTTGCACCAGCGTAACGTCTTGGGGAATATTTTACCCTCGTCTAAAATGACATCATTTGCCACCTTCTTTCAAAATGGTGCCCATTTGAAAAGCGACTATGTTTTGTGGGTGATGTACCTTTCACCCGGGACTTACCACGCATGAAAATCTTTTCATGTTCAGCAACAAGGTCTCAACAAGGCGCATCAAATAGCCAGTTTTTGGACGTCTTCTGACTGTTCTGGTCTCGTAACAGCTAAAGTTTCCGGACTTCCATTCCTTGCTGTTCGGCAAAAGTAGTCAGTTCCTGTATGGTGCTCTTTTGTTATAAATAACAATAATGATAAAGAACCAGATTAAAAACCTAAATAAACATCTGTTTATGTATAATTGACTCAAATAGACTTGCCAAACAAAAGCTTTCACCATGTACTATCTCATTTGTTCCTTCCGACGATAGTGATTAAGCCTAATAAAAAAGCAAACACCAACAAATGATGAAATTGATAATCAATACAATCTGCAAACCGTTTTGATACATTGTTCATTTTTTTGCGAAAAATAGGTCGTCCTATTTCAAAAGTTGACATTAATAAGCATAAGAATTAATTCAATTAATTGAAAGCAAGCAAGAAACACCTTTATGACACAAAAAGTAATCTTAATATACAAGATCGTTGTGAAAAATTTCTTGGATCATATCATTTTTCTTTAAGTGGAGATATTAGCAGAAATAACCAAGTATAAAGTATAAAGAAATCACGAGAACACTGTGATAATAAGTCTAAGTTTTGACATAGGAATATTGAAGTAGGGATTCAATTTATAGCCAGTAGTATATGCATCAATGTCGGTGGTATTATCTCAATTTTAATTGCGTTTTTCGGTACTTGCAAATGCAACTCTTTATGCTTTCATTGGCTTACAAAATGTTGTCCGACAAAATGGCCTTCGACTTCAAATGAGCGTCCCTTTTAGGGATGGAACAATGAGGTTTTAAAATTTTTTAAACACATATTGTTATTGAACTTTAAAGCTTTTCTTGGGGCACACGGGTTAAATTTCTAACAATGTACACGAAATACTAGTAGGAACGCAACGACGCAGATAAACCATTAAAAGGTCAAATTAGGAAGGGCTTCGAATTTGATGAGCGGGCAGAGCACATTGGGCACGAGAAACGAATTTTTCGCGCGGTTTTTGTAGCAGCGTAATAATTATTAAAAAACGGAGAGGAAAAAAATTATTCCGAATTGGCTGATATGGAATTTGATTCAATATCAATTATCAATCGGCTTCCTTCAAGGTAGGATGAAAGCAAATTTAGTATGATCAAGCTGTAAAATTCCAGCAGAGTTTTACTGTTTCAAGTACCTGCGAAGAGGTATGGGATGTAAAGTTTAGTAAACATTGCGAATGGGGATAATGACAAAATCAATATGCGAATGAGGGTATTAAACAGCCAAATTCGTGAATAAATTCAGACAAGCTAAAGTAAGTCAATATGTAATTTCTGACGGCGGCGGACTTTCAAAGACCTTGATACGAACTTGTTGTAGTTCGTGACTGTGATTTATGTCTAAAATAGAGTATTTTCAGCGGGTTCAACGTCTCTTTTTTCTATTGGCGTTAAATTAATATGGGTTGCATTCGGGTTTATAGCAAAATTAGATCTTTTATCTGACAGTTATTTATGAACCAGAAAATTTCAGTTAATTCAATTTTATTCTTTTTCGCCGAGGACTCGCACACGTAATCTAAGCGCTGGATTTTGAAATTTTTGACACTTATTGGGGTTCACGTCCGTAAAAATACTCGGAAAGTAATGTCACTGGCGTTCTATTAAGATTGATTTCAAACACCTCTCCGTGCTATCGGCATCCAAAGAATCGAATAGCTAATCCGGAGATACCGTCTTTTTTCAAACAGAAGTTCGTCTGTCCGCGGTAAACTCTGGTACGCCTATATAAAGAGTAAACAAAATAACTTATTCCTACATATCATGATCTGATTAAACGTTTCAACTCAATAAATTTAATGCAGTCTATTAAACAACCAAACCGTTCCAGGATTTTTGATAAACATGGAAGACAGACTGGTCTATAATTTGGAAAATTCTCAGCATCATTTTTTGGTAAATAGATATAACTTTACTCATAAAAATTATTACCAAGGCCCTATTTTGTACTATTTATCCTGGTCGGATCCAGGAGGCGGCGTCGTCTCCAAAATTCACCAAAATGGTAAAAAAAATTGTTGAATTAGCCAGGTTGTCCAGATTAAAATGAAATATTGTTCATAACTGCCTCCTTGCAAAATTTGGTCAGACAAGACCATTTTCAAAGGGGTTTAAAATATCTAGACATGTAGATCTCCCAAAGTGTTTATGTTTAAAAGAGTATACTACCTGGATTATTGAACGAGCAGATCCCAACTATGATTCATTTCAAATTGTTTTTATAATCGTAATTCTTTACCTTTTCCAGTGCACTTTTTAACTCTTCCGGCTAATGGTTCAGCTCTAAGCCAACGTCAGTTTCTGACAGCAACTTTAGAAAGCAGACAATGCCTGTAACCAACCTTTTCGGTTATCAGCCAGCTTTGATGTCTTATTCATTGCTTTTCCAACGATGGAACATTAAAATAACATCGCTGTATTCAGTAGTACAATACTGGGATCTTTCATGCTTATTAAAGTAATTCACAGTATCATAAAGAAATGGTGGATAGTTCAAAGTGGCTAAGTTAGGTTAGCAGCTATGTATTAGGGGTAGGCAAATCATTACTTAAGTCTTTATTTCCATAAAAAAACATACAAAAAAAACTGGCGTGAGTATATATACATACATATGGACATAAGACTACCCATTTTATGAGAGGACGAGGAAGTGGTCGAAAGGCCAGTAAGGCCAGATTGGAACCACCACCGTAACCACTATTACTTTAAATGGAAGTAAATATTAAACAAAGGACAAGGAGAACTATCACACAAGCACTACATAAAAAAAACAGTTCCAAAATCAATGATAGAAAGATATTAAATATGATTTATATTGATTTCGAAAGTGTTTTTATTTGAATTTGAATTTTTAAAAATTGACACCAGGGAGTTCCACAAGATTGGGCTTGCTGTTCTATTGCATTTATACTGAATCCCATCTTATTTCTTGTTGATTAAAATTATTCCTGTTTCTTGTGTGATGTTTATGGATATCGGATTCTCATGGTGAAACAATTATTAAATGAATGTGGCCACTAAGTTTTGCAAAGTATCTGAACATAAATTAACCCACGTCTAGTTTATACAACATCATATATCTTTAAAACATTATATTTATGAAAGTGGTGCAGAATGACTTTGATAATGACTATTTGATATGATTCTTAATGCCCATTTTTGAAGTTTGTGAATTTTTCCATTATTTTGCACAAGAGCTCCCCAGGTAGTTAACCATCATTTATTCTGGTATACAAGTGTTAACCATATAGGTTTATACAATATGCGTCTCGTATATAGAATTTAAGCTTGTTGATCACATACATAGTCGCGATATTTGTTTTCGATATTCCCTCAATGTGGTGCATCCATGGTTAAATTTTTCATCAATAATTACTCCTAAAACTTGTCCTTTGTCCACCCTTTGTAGACTTGTGTTTTCGAGAATAATATCTATATCTCCTTTTACACAAAACCATCTCCATGTTTATATAATTTTAGTCATTTATAGGGGTAACCCATAATCAGTAATTAGTTTTACTACATGGACAGATAGCTTATTTGCCTTTAAACCAGTTATTACTGTCTGACAATTCCTTATTTATAGTTGATATTTGACTCATAATGTCAGTACTGAATATAAATTGTCGTACATCGGCGAATAAAATGAAATCTAGCAGGTTTGAGGTATTTGTAATCATTGATATATAAATAAAGAGTAATGGACCTAATATGGAACCGGTGTGGGTACTCCACATTTATATCCCGAAGTTCAGATTTCTTATTTTATAATTGACATAACTGTTTTTCTTTCACTTAAGTAACCCGCAAACCAATCATAAACTACCCCGCTGAATCCATAATGTTCTAGCTTATGAAGTAAAATCTTGTGGTCTATTTTGGTCAAGCTTGGATAATTGTCCATGTACACCCCAATTGTGTTTTCCCCCTATTTTCCACAGCTTTCTGTATTTATCAACAAGTTGCATTATCGCCATAGAAGTAGAGGCGATTTGGCCCTGAACCCGTAATTGCTTTACCATTAAGAATATCATTGGTATCATAAATTCAATACTCTGTAAGACCATCCTTCTTAGTATTTTTGAAAAACACGGAAGTACTGAAACTGGTCGGTAATTTAAACTATTTCACTTGTCATTTTCTTATAAATCGGATTACCTTGCTTTTTTAACTGCTTAGAACCATACCAGTTAACAAAGACAAATTGAAATTTTTTGTGAGAGGTTGGGTCAATTTCATTTGCTACAGAAGCCCTTTTACAATCAATTTCCTATATCTCATGGCCAGCACTTTTCTTGGGATCAAATTTATTATGATTTTCACAATCTCGGATTGAATAATTGGTTTCATGATAACTTTTTTGATGTATATTCACATAACATAAATAATAGTTTTTACCGGATTTCTGAATTTTAGATGCTAAGTTTGGGCCTCGTTTCAGAAAAATCTATTAATTCATTTGATATTACTTTTGATCTGTCATTATGGTTCCAGATTTTCGTTTGAACTGATCACATATTTTCTTCTGATCACGTCCACTTACAACGTTTATTTTATTTTCCAGGTCTTTCGCTGTTGTTTTTTTCTTGTTCGAATTTTTTAAAATAGTAAATTTTTTTTTTTTTTTTTTTTTTTTTTTTTTTTTTTTTTTTTTTTAAAATGTTTTAAATTCTGCTGATTGTTGTTCATTTGGACTTGTACATATTGCTGGATGCTTCTTTTTTATTGTTTTATACTATTAACAGACCTTTGGTATCCATGGAGATCGTGGAAATCTCTTTGTGTTCTTGTTTACATTTCTTAAGTGGTCATAACATCATTATATACTCACTTGAAATTTGTTTACATATGCATAATCATCATCAACATTGATATTAAATCAAGAATCTCTTCCCATTTCACATTCGATAAAGAACTTTTTAATCTAGAATATTACCAATCACTATAAAATCTTTGTAATAACATTTTTTTTATTTCCAGATTTGTCGTGCAAACTCATATTACTTATCAGAAACTGTTTTGGCAAGTGATCACTGGGTTGGTTACTATCTAGCTGTTTTTTCTACTACTTTGTCCCAATTTGTTAATATGTTATCAATAATTGTCCTGTTGTCGCTGTAATCCTTGTTGGTTTATAGATTGTTGGAATATGGAAATTAGAATAAAATAAGGTCAATGTATCTAGTTGGGCTGTGGATATCATCTTGAGAAAGATCTATGTTAAAGTCCCCCATTACATAAGTCATTTCTCTCTGTGTATTTCGTAAGTAAGCTGAATCACTTTCCATTTATATCTGCTTAATAAAATTATCTATAACGTATGGGCCTATACAACACACCAACCAATTATTTTTTAGTATTTTTTCTTTCAATTTCAAGAAAACAATGATTCGTAAATTCGAGTTTGCATTACAAAGATCCTTTCGAATTTTATATTTTACCGTATTATCATTACAACCAACAAACATACCTAACACGCCTTATTACGGCCAACCCTGTTAACATATTCAGTTTATATCCTGGGATGTTTATAATATTCATGTGGTTCCTCAGTTTAAATGTGTTTCAGTAAGTCCTATTACAGTGAAATCGGTTTTGACTGTTTCCAATGACTTTTAGTTATCAAAGTTTTTTAGTAAGACTACGTATGTTAGCATTCAAGATAGTAAAATCGCCGTTACGTTTCCGGAAAGTTGTAATTTTCCAATTGTTTCTGGAAGAACATACGAGCATGGGTTTCATTTGTGGGTTATCATAATCTCATTGTTTAAAATTTTTTCAAATCGTAGTGGGTTGAATAACATATTGTCATATTTCTTTCGTCAGTTAATGTCGTTAAAGTTAATGGCCATTCCGTTCACATTCAACTTTCGTACGAATTCCATTTGAATCAGGTGTCTCACTACATTTCTTACATACAGTGGCGTAAATGTCCTTTCGACATTGGGGGGGATGTGCATGATGAAAATTTTTGAATGACCCGGAATTTGTTGAAAAGATCCATCAGTAGCAATGTGCGCGCGAGCGCGCGAAAAAATTTTGCCATTTAGAAGCTAAACTCGTCTAAATGTAATGTATTATAACAAATGCGCGCGAAGCGCGCTAAATTTGCTGTTTTTAAACTATTATTGTACAATATGAGGTTATTTTGGGCCAAAACACAGGAACTGGGCATCAATTGGGGGGGAATGATCGTATTGACCATCCCCCTCATCAAAATATTGGTGGGGATATATCCCCCCATCCCCCCCGGATTTACGCCTATGCTTACATATCCCTCTCTGTTAAACGTAACTCCCGAGATTTTAGATTTGTACATTTCTTATGAACATATATTTTACATACGTACCTGAAATATCTTTGTGACATTGCTTGTAAGTTATTTTGGAACATGACACACACACATTTTTTTGACTTGATTAGAACATACAATCAACACAAATGCTATATACAAATATTAAAAATACCTTTGATGAAAAAACATCCAAGAAGAAAAATCAAAAGAGTAGATCTGGAGTAAGTGGGTAGGAACGGGTAGTAACCACCAATCACATTTGGGGCACCCCACCCGGGAGTCGGATAATCATAGTTAAGATGGATTATACTACTAGCTGTAAATCTCAATTGATGACGTATAATCAATCAATCGATTTAATAATTTATAGTTACACACTAGCAATTATCAGTTCAGATTTGGGTTTGTGAAAACAACTCATCAAAATAATAGATGTGTGGAAGATTTCAACTCGTCGAGTGTGTGAACACACATCATTGAAAACAAAGTTAACATTATTACGTTGAACATACTTAATACTTTCAGATCTTTCTGAATAAAATTTATTACCTTGGTTTTTCTATGAGATGGAGCATTTCCTTTCCAAATTAGCATGTATTGTTTTTGTAATATTAGTAGTAGAGAGAAGTTCACGCCTGCATTATGTGTACAATAAGTCAATTAGAGTTACATTCTATCTTCACGTCTTTTGCTGTCTTTGGTTTCCGTGAGGCTTATCTAATCTGGATGATGGAGGCGGTGTTTTTTCAAGCCCGTCAAGATAGATTTTGTCAAGTCTTCACTACCTTGGAGACGCGAAGTTTCTTTTCCCAATCTCTCCGTCCCTTCTCCTCCTCTACGAGCACCCAACTTCCCAAAATTCCAGGTCCACGCACCTTTCACCCAGGGGGCATGTTTCATCACGAGGTCCTCTGTCTTCTTCCAGCAAGACAATGTGAATGCTGTTGCTTTCCTGTATTCCCATTTTAGTTTCCTTCAACTTTCGTCTTGCTCTGAGTAAGGCATTTTTTGGTATTCTGCCTTGTGAATCTAACACGAGCTCTGGTTTTCCCGGGCCTGGGTTTCCCATCGTTAACTGGAATCTATGTCCTTGTCATCACTTGTTACTTCCAAACTTTGAAGCCAGGCTTCACTTCCCATCTGTGTTCTCCCCCTCTCTTTCAGGTAGTCTCAGTCAATAACAACACCATTACTTCTCACATCATGCTGTAAATGGTTTCAAATTGCATACTTCTATCCGCCAAGTTCATTTCCAATGTTTCAACTTTGTTATGTGTGCTAAGTTGCATTTCTTCAGATTCTCATTCTCACTCGCATTTCATCATGTACATCGCCTTCACAATTTCCATCGTTTTGAGGTAGGTGTCTATTCCGCTTTTACACAGCCTCTTATCTTAGAGTTTTAAGATAACTTTCAAGTCTCACTTTCACATGTCGGTAACAAGATCAGTTGCCATCGTGCACACAGTATACTATCTAGCTTAATATATACAAGGTTGAGTATTGTAAGTTATGCCGATCATATCTGGAATATTGACCCGGCAGGTGCAAACGAAAATCCTAGTCAATTACATGATTACGGCGAGCGTGTTAACAACACGTCTCTCCCGTCGAGATCTAATTCTTACATGGTCTTACTTGTCACTTTCTTTCAAAACGATTGAATCGTGGCCATTTGGACGCTGGAAACGAGCTTGGAAGCCTTTGCCCTAAGATGATATATTGATTGGTAATGGACTTTTTAATTTTGTACTGAAAATCAATAGGATAATTTTTTCAATTCCTCAAAAGTGTGGTATTATACATCTAAACAATTTTTCAAGAAAACTTTACAATGGCAGAAAAGACTGCTACCAAATTCATTTCATCAATTGAGGGCAAGGCAATCATAGAATAACCAAAAAATGCCCATCCTTTTGAGTTACCGACACTTTGTGTTAATGGATGTGAAAGACATTGTATTGTTGTAAGTCAAACCTTTATAGCTAGACACTACCTGTCCATTGTACTAGAGTGCTTTCATACCAACAATTTAGCACAACCTACTCCTTCTTAAAATATATTTGTCCAACAAATATTTATTAAATTTGTAATTTGTCCAGAATGAAAACATACAGCACAACATGAGCATAACACAATACTTCGAATGGTTTCAGTCCAGATAAGCTGCCTTGCACTTAATTAGTAGTATGGTGAAATAATAGTTCTTTTCTGTATCTGAAAATATCTGCTTGGTTTGTTATCTGGGGTACGGCATGTTTGTAAGCTAAAGCAGTTTACCCGATTATGCCCAAATCTTCCTGTTAAAGATAGTTGCGAATTTAAGAGAAAAAAATATAAAACGTTACCCAGAAACGCTTTGTTGTCGTCTACTATCGCGGTTTATGAACGAGGTCAAAGGTCAAATGGGGTCCTCAGAGGTCAATCTGTGTACACCACAAATGGTCTTGGGGTAGTGTTCTTCGGACGAGTAATTAAGTTGCTCAATGGGTAAGAGAGTATGAGTCCACTAAGTACATGGTAACCAATAGTGCCGTGTTAACATGTTTTTCACTCACCGTGGCACCCCCGGACACACATCCCAATATGCCCCTCTGCTTGCAACAGCCGACACAAAAATCTGTTCTGAATTTCAAGGCCATATGCGTGTGTTTCATTAGTTTTAACTTTCCCCATGATTTCCACCTAGTATACGTATGTTGCAGATTAAGCCGTCTAGAATTTCATGAGGTCCTGTCTCATGACAAATGGTTTTAGTGAAAAACGCAAAAACGGTATGATTTTGATTAAAAAAATAATTGAAAAACTATTCTTTCTCTTCCAGATAATTCAACATCCAGAACTAGCTACCTTTATAGATAAGGCACTCTGCTAATATTGGTGGATAATTTCACGTGTTTCTCACCTTGCAAGTTTTGTATCTGGAATTGGCGTTGGGTTCTGGATGTATTTCTCTGCTCTTTCGTTGAGTTGAACCTTAAACATCTCCTGCTCAGCCTCAGAATACTGCAAATATCAGAGCAGTTCGATGCATGAATAAAGTATAAATATACATGGAACGTGGCGCATTCCTGCTACCCATTAGCGAGTTGTTGAAACTGCATATACATCTAACGCGAACGCCTGGTCGAAGGCTTACTGTATTTGCCACGAAACGAAACGAAAAAGAATCTCATTGGATTACACGCTTTATTCCATATGCACGTTAGGCATGCATGACGGAATAAAGCGTGTAATCCAATGGGGGTTCTAGTTCTGTTTCGTTTCGTTTCGCAAACTACAGTAAGCCCAGTGACGCCTGTCTATTCACAGGAGAGAATGATTTTGATAGACAGGCGTTCGAATAGGCGAGGGTTAGACGAAACTGCATTGATACTTATGTATATCGTGGACTTCACCGCCCAATACGTATGTCGACCACGCGGGGTCGAATGACCAATGGCATTGAGATTCGAGTCACTAAACTGTCAAAATGCCTTAGGTGCCGATGTTGGGGCCACAGAAGGTCAACCGTCAAGTGCATTCAATGGGGTTACTTGTTCCCCTATTCTAGTTAAGCAAGCATTTGAGAAACACTCAAACTATTCATTAATCCTATGAGCACACCAATTTTTCACCGTTTTTATCCAAATCGCAGGCAGCAAAGCAATATATATAGGGTTAAAGTCAATGGTCAGCGTGGGACAAGTAAATTTACAAAATCGTGCAAGGAATAGACCTCAGAAGACATTTAAAGCATATAAAACCCACAATTTCAGGGGCTTCGCCCCCACCTGGACCCACCGGGGCCTAATGCGGGCCCCGGACCCATCCGTGTTCCTCCCCAGATGAAAATCTAGCTACGGCCACGACATATGACTTGTAAAGCAATCAGTTCGATTGGTCTGATCGACAACGCTGTAGCTCATACAAACTATCTGCCCAACAATGATATAAACATTTTGCAATTCGTAACCTTACTTACATTTGTTTTCACGGAAACAGTTAGAGTTTTTTCAGAAAGGAACTTCGTCTACACAAAGATTATGCCTTTGTTTCATTTTGTGAATCGTGAGATTGTCTAAATTTTTTCGAAGATTGCAATCGGTCTGGTCTCTTTAGGAACATCATTACTGTGAACTCGACCCGTGTTCATTTACCAACAAATATTGCCAGC
This sequence comes from Ophioderma brevispina, assembly GCA_023653785.1. Lineage (NCBI taxonomy): Eukaryota > Metazoa > Echinodermata > Ophiuroidea > Amphilepidida > Ophiodermatidae > Ophioderma > Ophioderma brevispina. The sequence goes on along the minus strand of JAMKCH010054944.1, from coordinate 33,498 downwards.
GGTACTCTTTGTTGCCTTATGTCCAAATGCTGGCGCTTGTGTCCCAAGGGATCCAGTGGCGTTTCGTGCAGATCAGTATTTTCTCAAAAAATTATTCCCTGGTTTCATCGAGAGATACCAACCTAGAAAAGGCAAAAGAAATGCCCCTAAGATGAATCACAAAATAGAAATTATAGTAAATGTCAGGATACACTTTGTACATAATTAATTTTGTTTCGGTAAATTCCATTATTTTCGGAAACACTTACGTCGTAAAACGTGAATAGGGTAGTTGCAAATCAAACCTCCAGTCACAAAAAACATCTTGGGAGCCATGAACTGTGTAGTTTTACGGAGCCAACACACCTGCATGTTTCAAAATGAAGAAAAAGTCCCCAAAATCGACGAACGATATTTATTATTAATAACCCTATAAAGGCAGAATCAGAGTTTCGAAATACTTTTGTGTGCATTAAAAATATCAAACTAGAATTCCAAATGAGTCTCGGTTCCGGCTATAGCTACACCCATGGCCAATAAATATTGAAATGAAGAGAACATTTTATATCACAAATTGATTTGAAATTCTACCAAGAGTTCTTGACTATACGCACATGACGTATGAATAATGAATAATCAATTTAAACGTTTTTGCACTCTGGATTATGAGGAATAACATCGTTGTAATAACACAAACTTTGACATTCAATAAGTTCTATGTGTAGTCAGAACCACGTGACAATTACGAGATCAAGTTTTATAGATTAAAAAACTTTTTTTCTGCATGTTAGACTTTGCAATTTTACCTTGTGGTTCCTCTGTACTCATTTAACCCATCTGTGCGTCTTTCATCTCGTTCGACGTATCCACATATGGTCTACTACCATTCCCAGGTAAACAAAGATAGAGCAATATTTCCCAAGTAGGATTTATCATTGTTATGTGGCGTCTCCAAGCCTTATAACCTACGTATTTAGGACAGTCCAAACTATTCCTATTTTCATTCCGATGAGTCCACCAAGAATGTTACATCATTTTTTATCCAAATTCCACCAAGAATTTACATCATTTTTATCAATGGATGTGAAACTTAAAATTTGACGTACAATGAATGATCAATTTAAAAAATTTGATCCCAGTTGTAACCTTTGTTTAAGGACCCCTCCTTTAAGTGCACCATTTGCCGTTTCAAGGGCCCCTGTCAGGTTGTATACATATTTAATCACTGAAACCTTTAATTTGTACTCGAGATGAGTTACAAATGTATGCGAGCTCCTGCGCTCACTCGATAAAAGCCGTGATATCTTAACTTGTTCGGCTTACCGGGACTAGCACTGGGAAATGCGCACTGGCATTCTGAGGGCATGTTTGGTGTAGTCTTCACGTGACAGTATAGACAGTCTAGTGCATTCACATAAACGGCTACTACACACCGTGCTCGACCAGTTTGTAATAAAGCTACAAATTAAAAAAATGTTAATGGATATTAGCAGAATCAGTGCGTAGATTTCAATATTCTTAAAGTTACGAATTTTTGTTGTTGATGAAGGGGATTTTTGTAATGTGATATGTGACCTTACTAGATCTTCATCTAACCTATAAACAAAATATGACCTTTTGGCTTGGGCAAAATTTGCACCAGTAGAACATTGAAGCATATCTTTCAGTCCGTTTAACTATAAAGTTTTTGTTTTTTGAAAGTAAAGCATCTATGAAGTAGAAATGATTACTAAATAATAGCTGCCTTAAATAGCTTTATTTAATTTCAGCAATGTTTCATTCATTTATATATATTAAATAGGCATAATACTTCCCTTAACTGCATTAAATGCACTTTTGAAAAAAAAAAAAAAAACACGGAGCGGACCATTGCCTTGTTTTAAGAGGAAATTGGACCCTAGATATAAAAAGAGAAAAATAAACTAGCCTCCTTGTTCGGTGTGATCGCAGTTTTCCTCTACGGACGTATCGGATATGAAGAATCGTGCCTCGTCTTATACACAAGAAACCAATGGTGGCGTAGTTCCAGAATACTGACCCCCCCCCACACGTTCACAAGAAGAATAAATTAATACAAACTCTTACTTAAGAGGAAAAAGGATACCCCTTCTACATCAAGAATAGTGATGCTACTCTTACATCAAGAAGAATAATGATACTACTCTTACATCAAGAATAATGATGCCACGCTTACATCAAGAATAATGATTACCACTCTTACATCAATGAATATATATAACACTACTTACATACTGTGTAAGACCAGGTGAAAGAAATCAATCCCATTCAACTCTATCAGTGTATATTGATTATTTCGTGGTGAAATTACATGCAGGAGTATCATCAAGGAATAATGATACAACTCCACATCAAGGAAGTATAATGCACCACTTACTCAAGAATAATGATACTATCTTACATCAAGAATAATGATACCTAAACTCTTACATAGAGGATGTGGGTCAGGCGTCTCCAAGCTCTTTTCTAAGCTTGCCCCAACCACTTTAGCAGCCGTTTGCCTGGGTGCCATCCAAAGAGCTTTACTCATAGTTGGAAAGAAGAGACGCAGCTCCCACTAGCATCTGTAATATGAAAAAAAACAATAAAACCTAATTTTCTTCAGTGATCTCAAAGTTTTAGAATAAATTCAACTTATTAGACATGGCTGGCACGAATGAAATGGGTATTGAATAGTAAAACTTTTGCGGGTTAAGCAGATGTTTAGTGAAGATGTATGAAAACTTGCAGACTTGTAATTTTTCTCCTCCTAACTATTCCACTCTATTATTGTTCGTGGGGAACAAAGAAAATTTGTGAACTCTTAGCTGTGCTGATGATTTTGGTTGTATTTGTATTGAAGAGGTAGGTTGGGCCAGAAATGTTTATTTCGTCATTGACAATCTATAGATCATCGTCAGACAACGGTCTTCCTTCAACCCCTCCAACTACTGCTATCCAAGCACTTTCAGAAGATTGCGAGAGTTCACTTGATTTCTCATAATGACTTAGAATCTCTGGCAACCCTTCATGGATCCGATCATTCACTCGTATTTTTTGCTATCCACATGCTCGACATTATTGCTGTTTCTCTCAGCTTTTCTTACAGTTGCAAAGGCTACCGTGCACCACACCAAGTCACTTTCTGCTGTAGATACTATTGTCTTTGTGTTGTACTAATTTTCATCTTTATTCTTAGTTTTATTCTCAAATATCTCAGAGGTTGGAGCCACAAATAATGATGTAGAATCCTTCAAATTATAGAAAAAACATCTATTGGGTCAAATATACCGACAGAGAGTATACGAATTAAACTTTTACCCATCTGATCTTTTGATACTGAGATAATCAATGCTCATCCAATGAGCATTATTCGAGCCTATTTTATCTATATTATTCAGCCATTACATCTCGAAATACTGTTTTTACTATATTTACAGTTATTTGGTCAATTACAGGCAGTTTCGTGATCCACGACCTGGTTTTCCAAGTCACCTAAACCTTGAAAGTGTTACCTCATCTGAATCGGAGTACTCTATGTGTACCTGTCTTACTGCGAAGTCGATCGTATCTGAAAGAAATTTTCGTCTACAATGAACAAAAATTACGCACAATGGCCTATGGATCCTGTGACACAAGCATCTGCTCATAACCCATGTGTAATTTTATCAAAGATGTCTAGTGAACTATTAATAAAACAAAATACACTTATCAACCCTATAGACCATTCTTCCCAGTATACCATTGTCTATGATTTACCGTATATATTTACCGTAACATTTTCTTAGCAGATCTACGACACACGTCCTCTCAATTTCATAAGAATCATAACCAACGGCCGCCCACATAGACACAATGGCACCAGCGCTGGCTCCAGCGAAACGTTTGATGTTTTTCCAAGCTCCTATTTCCTCTAATACCTAAATAAGTTAAAGACGCATTAAATATTTAAAATGTTAATCACATGTACAATCTGAAATGTGAATACATTTTTAAAGTCAAGAGACCTGTTTGCTTGATTTGGCTATTAGTGCAAGAAATTGGAATAAAATAATGGTTTCACCTCAAAATAATTGCAACAGAAAATGTTTTGTTGTTATACTTAGAAATGATGAGATAATGACATATATTATCAAAAGTCTAGAAGTATAAACAGCGGGGAATATGCATTTGCAGGAGGAAAGGTTTGTACAGGGAGGAAAATATAAAGTATGTATAATTGTACTGAAACCTATACCAACATTTTAGCCATATCCTAAGGATTAAAAAGGTATAGTAGTTATAAGGTAATAACGGTTCAAGATCATCCTGGGGTAAACTTTTCAGAATGCTCCAATTCTTTTCAATATGGTTCCAGATTCTTCATATAGTCCCCAATTGAAAGGACCAGGAAATATAATATTTGCACTCATTTCACGATTTAGCCACGTAATTTGCGCCCGGAATTTGAATATGTTTGCATGGCTATATGCCTGCAAGATGATGGTTATTATTCAAGGTGGCCGCAGTCATGGCAGTTTTCCCGTCAAAATTCATTTTGCATTCTTATCAGAGAGTATTAATTCAAACACATTGGGTCAACTAGTGCCGGGGGGGGGGAGTACTCCCTATGTGAAGTGATGTGCCTCGGCTCAGAAAAAATGTACAAAAAATACGGGGTCGTTCGGTACACAAGCTGAATAAAAATGGGGTCACCAGTATGAAACTTTAAGAAGGGGCCGTTGAGGTTAAAACCTGAAGTTAAAATAGGAAGTGCCTCTTTAAATGATAACATTGCTTCCATGAAATTATAAAATTGTTAAAAATGTGCATGTATGCCGCAAAAATGTTGAATTTGGGTGTTCAAATTCTTTAAAAAGTGGATAATTTTATGCAAACTTGTGACAAAAGTGGATAGCATGAAAGAAGAAAATGGGGGTTATTATAATATTAGTAATATTTTGTTTTCATTCACATTTTATTATTTTATTATTCTTTCCATCCATAGACCAGACAATGTTTGACAATAATATTGGGTTAATCATTTTACAAAAAATCTTAACAAGTATTGACATTGTCTTCAAATAAGTATTTCCAATTATGCCATCTAATATAAAAAATATGTGGTTTACTTTTTGTGTTAAACATACACTTCTCTTTGTGGTACAAACTGATCAGGTCATTTTTCTCATATCTAAAATGTCTCTCTTCTTTAATCTTACTTTTGCAGATACAGAATTTTAGGACCAGAAGAATATTATTAAATGCATGGTGTTTATAAGTGTAATTGCCAAGCAATACCAGCTCCTTACTCAAGGCAATATTGACTTGTAATTTAACCTGAACCCAATGATGAAAATGAGTGGACTATAAAGTTCCAAGGTTTTTCTAAATCAAAATTGTATGAGGATTCCAAAAATCATGGGTGTCATTTTTTAAAATGTGTTCTTTGATGTATTCTAGGGGGCAAGGTTTATACAGGGGTTAAAATATAAAAGGGAGCAAAATGTGTTTTAAAGTATACCATCATGTTCAGTACCTTTCAAGGATTACAGAAAGGTATAGTTTGCCCTACCTGAGGGTTATACTACAAGAGTTACAAGGCAAAACGGGTTCAAGGTCACACTGGGGGTAAATTTTTTAGATTCATCTGTTTGTTTTAAAAATGGTGCCAAATTGATCGTCTTACTGTACAGAAGTCGAAAATATACAGGTCGTGTTGTCTATGACGTTTTGATGATAATTAAGAGGCCAAATATGGCCGTGGTCCACAGGGTCTATGGGAGATCACTAGTCATATCTGTAAAAGTCTCACTTTGAAAGGTGAAACACAGAATCTATATACATTTTCTTATTTAGTATGACCCAATGAACGATTAAAACCAGTTTCAACAAAATCGGACCATTCTATAAATAATGACCTTGAAATTTCTTGAGCCTATTATGCTAAAACAATAGGGTGTAAATATGGCAAACTGTACCTTTTTAGAAACCTTATGAGCAACCGAACAGATTGGTATAAGTTTTAAAAGAATTTAAACACTTTTATTGTTTACCCCTGTACAAATTTTGCCACCTTAAAAAAACACCCAAGATCACATTTAAAAAATGACACCCACGATTTTCAGATTGTCCATGAAATTCTGTATTGGAAAAACATTGGTGTCAAAAAAGAAACTAAACCAAAACATTAATTACATTTCCTGTGTACTATAATTGACACCAACCACTTACTTACAGTAGCTCACAACAAAACAGCCCAATACACAAACAACATCAATATTGTAATTAATACAAAGGCAAACGTGTCAGCGCCTTGGTACACTGCACACGAAATCCAGGAGTGCAATGGTTTTGGGGTGTATAATAATTATAATAGGGCTGTTTTGATATTAGAGTGTATCGGTGCGCATGGCTACAGAACGCATAGCTCTGTAGCCATGGCGCGTATGTTCAAGGGTATTATGTTTGATAGAGATTACTTTTGCAGGGGAAGTTTCTGGAGTTTTGAGTTATGCACAGGTAATTTAACAGAAGCATGATTGATGTGAACTTTTAAGGCCACGAATATTTAAATCTAAATGACCGTTATTGGAAATTACACTATTTTGCAACGGGGTTAATCCAATAACCCCGACGGATTTTGAAACCAATAATTTTTTCTTAATTTATCATGATATTACTAAGATCTTTTGAACAAAGGTTTAAGAGAATGATTTTTTAATGTTCACTGGGACCGAGACTGCCATATTACATGCATGTACAGTTTCACAAATTACCGTTTGGAAATGCCCAAATCGAGCAGATTCGTGTCCTACCCTACCCCCTGTTGACTAAATAAACCACATTTAGTCTCCAATCTTGATCGATTACGCTGAGACGCCGTGACAAAAGAGACTACAGAATGCTGGCTGCTTTGCCGTATGGTATTTAATAACGGTAACGAGATGAATAGGTTGGTGTAACGTGTCAGGTACCAGGTCACGTGTCAGGCATCAGTCTCAGTTTGCTCTTCGGGGGGGCGGGGCGACCACTATATATTAATCCACTATGTTAAATCAAGGTCTGTACATGACCCTCTACCAAAGTGCTATTATTTTGTTCCCAATACACAACACCGTTTATTACTTTATTTCTAAACAGTACAAATTTACCTTTTCCCCTAATGATGCAAAAACCGACGTACCGATGACGATAATCGGTTGTTTTTTTTTTTTCCAATGTAGGGATACGGATGTCATTTTTACCTGATTGGGTCCCCGAGCAAAATAATAAACCAAGTCAATCCGTGACGTCCTCAAATCTTTATTGTTTTTTCCAAAAATTGGCTGGTTATTCCACATAAAAAATTCTTTTTATAAATTCCATCTGTATATTATTCTTCTTTAACTATTATATTCAATTGTTCCCGACCCTTTCCCGCTGAATGTGAAAAAGATGGGTCCAGAAGTCTACAACACTGACAACATGAGTCAGCCGGCTAAATTACCCTTACGTGGACTGTATGGGCAGACGGATCCCCGTATTAGTTTTAACAGGCTTACAGCCACTTGCGCGGCTGCGGGGGTTATGCGTCAGTCCAAAATAACACCCTTGTGGCGAACATGCCAAAGGGTGAATGAACCAGTTTGGGACATGAACATCCTGCACGCATACTTTATTTCACACTATATCCTATAGCCGCTTCTGCATTCGCAGGTTTTATTCGTACTGTTGTCATGGTAGCTAGAGATCTTCTCACGGGAACTCTCATTTCGTTACTTTATTGTCAAAAGTTAAAGAAATTTTGGATAACAATAGAAACACTCTGTGGGGAATATGTTGCACCAGCAGGTGTATTCATTATTTCCCTGCCATATTGCGAAGGGCAAAAAGCAACTTCCTGTTGTTTCAACAGGAATAAAGCGCGCAACCTATAATGTTGCGAGATGAGTCAACTGAATCGAGTGCCCTCTCCGGTTCTACACCGGTTTATCATTTTAGTAGACCTGCATAATTAAGTAGAAAGCCAAGTAAATTAATTTTAAAATTTAATTTTACTGATTTTTGAAGGAATTTGATTTAATCTTAGCAATAACTAAATAGGTCTAGCCCTTGACTAGACTTGTCTCCACGAGGCCTCAAAGTACAAATCACAAGTTTGGACTAAATGCACCGCAAAATAAAACTTTTGGAGAAAACTTTAACTTACCTCTTTGAAGACTACCTTCAGCCACTTTCTGCTATTTCTATAGACACACAGGAATTTGAAAATGTAAATTGCACAGGAAAGAACTTAAGAAGAAATTATAGCTAAATATCTATTTGGATTGTCAAGCAGCAGCAACCAGTGTTGGTCAAGAAAGGCCATATTGGATTGTCTCTTCAGAAGGAGCTGGATTGGCTAGACCAAAACAGTCTCTTTCACAGATGCACAAGAAACGTTACATATATAGCTTTTAAGAGACTTTTCTGTAAAATCGCCCGACTCGAAAAAAAGTTGGCAGACCTTACAAAATGGATTTTCTCAAGTTCGTGTATGAATAGGTCTTGGGTCGGTACTTTTCATTTTGACACTATTTCACCTCTCACCCTTGGTTGCCATGGTAACCACCCAAATAACAGATTTTTTCACATTTAATTGCACATTTTACAGGTTTTCGAACCTTAAAAAATACAAAATTTGATGTAATACCACGTAATTACTAAGAAAACTACAATATTCACTAAATAATACAAATGATATGGGGTTTTGCTTTTCAAAACAAGGCCAGAAACATTGCAGGATGTTTCATTTGGAAGTATCCATTATTTTTAAAAGGGTTGTTTTTAGCAAATTAGTTATTTGTTTGTAAAAAATTATGTATTAAAATGTGAAATAAACTCCAAGGTAACGTTCCCATGGCAGTAATTTTTTTTTATGGTAGACAGAGAAGGTGATGGTACTTGTGTAGAAATTAAAATAAGTTTGGGCTTTATAGTTATATTGAGTAGTGAAACCTAAGGCAGCGACAAAATAATCATTATTCCTAAATTTAAGGTTTCATAGTTTAATATGGTGACCCTTCATTTTTTGTTCATTTACTTGTAGCAGCAGACAGGGTCAATAGTGGTACCCGTTAACCACCCCCCCTCCATCACAGACTATCCTGCGCCCCCCTACAGTGCAAGTAGATGTTCAATCAAAGCATAGGTGAATTATAACTCCCAGCAATATTTGATTATGGGATGTCCTTTACCACGGCAATCCTCACCTGTTCCCCACACCTACCACCCCCCGGGATTCCCACACCAACCCTCTAGGACCCCCCCACCCACTGAAGCCCCACCAATCCTACAACCCACACCCCCCAAAAATGTGCAAAATAATACCTCCCTTAGGGAACTTGGACCAGTTTTCAATGCCCATGGATGCTTAGGTTTTGACATGCTCTGGAGAACTATGTATAAATGTGATAGACCACCAAATTTTCACCATCCCACCACTCAACCCCACCCATCCTTAACCCATCCCCCACCTATAAAATATCTTAGTGAAATTAGCAGGGTAAAAGTTTAACACAAATCTTTGAAAAGGTGAAAAATAGAATTTGTAAATCATCATGGGTTAAATTTGACCAAAAGATTTTTTTGGGGTTGGGCCCTCACATAGTGAAGAGTGAACTTTCACTCTTTTGCAATTTAGACGGCAGATTAACCTGTTGTTTTTAAACCAGTAACCAGAACAACCACCTTTAACTTGCGTCATCCCCTGGTAAGATGACAGTCTGAACATGACTCGAAAAAAAAGAAAAGTCCTTTAACGATGTCCAATGACCTTTGACATCATCCACATATTGAGGAACCCCTATTGCACCACCCCAAGTCTGGTTAAAATCAGACTTAAACTTCGACAAGATGTGAAAAACAAAACCCTAACCAACTGGAACACACATACATGTACTTGGTCTACTGACCTTTGACATCATCCACATATGAAGGATCCCTACTGCAACTAATCCATCTTGTTTAAATTGGACTTCAACTTTTCTTCGAAGACGTGAAATGAAAACCTAAGCAAACTGGAACACACACACACCCACCCCCCCACAACAAACACCACAACACAACACCACACTGACATGCACACTCTCCGCAATATCCCTCTGCTTTCAAGCCAGGGGGATAATACCAGGTGTATCGATTTGAAAAGCTTGGTTTCATGGTAGAGAAACGTGGTGTTTCTTTCAGACTCTTTTTTATTGGCTTAAACAGGCTGAAAATCCGGTTTTTTGGTGCCCCTCCCATGCGAATTATTATTGTCCCCCATAGATGAGTGTGTTTAATACCCACCAATCTGTTACTTATTCACTGGTATGTGTGGTTTGGTATCTTTTTTTGTAACTCTATTTAGGCTACAACACGTAATTGAATGGGAATCAGTCTTTGAATGTGAACTTTAAAGGAACAAACTGGAGAATGGTTATTTTTTGTATTTTTTTGCTTGTGATAGGGACAGAGCAAGAGTGTTTCAAGACACATACCAAAGCCTCGGATGGGGCTGGTAGTTTCTCAGCATGTTTTTTTTATGTACCCGTTTCACATGGAAGGATCTGACATTTCAATTCAATTGGTAGACCACATATATGTGAACTATTAACATGACTTAAAACGGCTTGTATTAATAACAGTCTATCAAACAAACCATCAGCGCAGTTGTTTGTGCAATTTTGTGACCACTAAAACTGAGATTATGGTTCTATTTCAATCTGCCACACTTAGAATGGCTTACTCATGTAGAGAGTATTCCTTATAATCCATGCGGTCCCATTCGGAGAGTTACCCAACATTAAAGATATTTATCAATACGTTTAAGCTCAACCTCACAACGCAATGTCCGTTTTGTGTGGAAAATCGAACATTTCGTGAAAGATGCTCAATGTTTGGGAAGCTACCGATCTCTCTAAACTAAGATTTTTACAGGTTTCCCAAGCTCTGAAGATTTTAAGCAAACTTAATAATGATCATAATCAGCTTCAGACGTCTTAACGAATAAATGGTGACAAACAACAGTAGTGTTTATAATTGTTTAAAACATCAAGAGAAGAGTTTTTTTTTCAAACATAGTGTCGGCATGTGTATTGCAAACACTTTTTAACATATATCGGTGGTAAAAACCCTTCATTTCACTTTGGAGTAAGATGAGATTTTATCATGTGTTTCCCTTTGCCTCCTGCGTCCTGAGTAGACATCTTTCTATTACAAAAATTAGCAAAAAAAACACCAAAAACTGGGTAAATGTACAATTTTTAAGTACTGCACGCTATGTAGAATTTCTGCAAAATGTCAGTTTTCCTGGCAACACTGCTCTTAACGCTGCCATATCCCCAAGTTCATTTTTATTTGTGACAAGATCAACATCATATTACCCACAACTAAAGCCTACTATTCAACAAGCGCTAATATTTCCGTAAGCCTTGGAATTTATGACGTATTTTTAAAAGGCGTTATTTCAGGTAATCAAAAAATTCTGCAAAACACCCCTATTTTGGTGAATGGACCTTCCAAACAAGGCCGTCTGTAAAATTGGTTTGAATAATTTTGAAAAGTTTAATTAAGATAGTTTATAGATGTATTAACTGTTTATGTTGTTAATACATCTTTTAGCCTCTGTGCGGTGGCGTGGCATTCAATTCAGGCATTTTCAGGACCTTGGAAAAAGGGGTGAATGAAATTTGGACAATTATAGAAAATAAGTGTTTGGTCGTAACCATGGCAACCAGGGTTCGAGAAGTTAAATAATTGTCATATTTGGGTTATTTGCTCAAAGGCCCTTCCATGTTGAAAATATGAATGAAATCGATTTTTGAGGTCTGCCACCCTGGGTCGATTGTTTTAAGAAAAAATGTCTTTAATGGGTTGTAAAAGTATGGGCGTGATACTGGTTAATCATACGCAATACGGGAATATATTACGGGTTTAGCAATTCCTCATTACCACCAATACGGGAAATATAATTAATTAAACCCTGTTAACCAATGAAAATCATGTATACAGTGTGAGTCAATAAAAAACCCTACATTCAGAATAAAAAATAATAAAATATGTTAAGAATTATTTTTGCTATAAGGTTTGGTTTGGTTATAAAGAGGAATAAACAGCTTTCAGAAAAAAATTATTTGGTGTCATTGGACTTTGGAGAGAAAGGAAAATTATTCCTATTTTGCTGAGGGGAGACTTAAAATCTGTTTGGCCGATTTTGAGCCAAACAAAATGCAATCTTCAGAGTAACATGGTCTTCAGCGGTGATTTGAGTGTAAAGCATTTAACACCAAGTTATGTTAAAAAAAATAGAAGGTGGGAGAATATTGAAGGATTATAAAAACAATATCTCGGAGATTAAAAGCAAATGCTGAGTGACAAAATGTTCAACTTCCCAAATAAGAAAGTCAAGATTAGATGGTGTAAGACACATTTTACTTTGGATAAGATTTCATGGTTTTTTAATCTACAACGAAAAGTTGGGAGCCAAAGTAAAACCATAGAAGGTTGGTAGCAGGGGTAGAAAAAACAAACACAGTTGCATTAAATTTTTCAGTTTTAATTCCCATTATTCACAGAAAAATTTCGGTTTTAGTTCTCGCAAATTTATGGACTTAGGTTATACTGTATTTTGGTTGCAGAAAATAATGACTTTGGGATCGTAAAACAAAAACCTCTATAGAAGTTCCCATTATGTCATTGAACGAGCCATTGATATGAGTGATTTTCAATAAAACTGCTCTTTTAAAGCTTGGACAATAGTAATTTAATTTTTGAAGATATTTTACTTGGTGAATTACCGTATGTTACACAAAATAGACCGTTTTATTCAACCTGATATGTTTTTGTCACGAAGAAAATTGATACCAACTGAAATTGCAGGTGTGAATTATCTTTGCTGTAATGAGTTATGATTTACGTCGGTGTTAGTCTCATCGCAGATTATGGCTAAAAGTGGCCACACAGAATTTGAGGTCTCTCCAAAATTGACATAGTTTCTGAACCCAAAGTCCGAAAGAGACCAAATAAAAATCTTCTTATAGCCCGTTTATCCCTGTAAACAACCCAAGCAAAGAATCCAAGCAAACATAAAGTTTAATCTTTCAAGAAAAAAATCTTTCCTGAATGTAGGGTTTTTATTGACTCACACTGGACTAAATGATAAAGGCACACACACAACAGATTCAAATATTTGAGAATTTAAAAAGTGAAAAAAAGTTTCAAAACTATATTTAGGGATTATATCGAGACAATATTAACCAAGGTGTGGCCAAGAAACAGATTCAAACATTGTGACAGACAACTTCCCCATTTAAGTAAACCTATGCATGATTGGAGGATGATTGGGCAAAATAATAACCACGCCAAAATTAATATGACTACGAGTTGGTTTACTCGGTTTAGCCGTGCATAGTCGTCGAAATTGTGCATAAGGAATTGACCTCCCAGGGGCCTGCATGTTCCCCCAACTCATGCGTAAGTCTAAGTGTAACTATGTCATGGCTGAGGGGACCAATTTATCAAAAGCACTGTGTATAATGGATTGAAAGGGTCTGTTCGTAGGGACATACGCATGAGTTAGTATCCACGTAGGGTTACGCATGGTTTGGGGAAACGGGTACCTGGGCAGTCAGACACTCTGTAACAAATGCCCCCCCCAAAACGCAGTTGTAGACCTGTACTATGTAATTGTAATCACCAATGATTAACACTGCGGGTAACTAAGCTGTGGTTGATTTTTATTCGCTTTGCTGATTGTTTGACCTGTGTAATACGGAATACTAGATAATAATGTCAGCTCGCGTGAGATTGTTGCCCCAAATCATACTCCAGGACCATGAACCAGTTAAAATTATCAAATTAGGGATCTATTCACTATCGTCTACTTTAAAATTGTTTTTTTTCACAGGCAGCTTTCTCTATACAGTTCCTTAAATCGTACTGGAGTCTTCTTCATCATAGCAGGGGACTGTTGAAAGAGTGTGCGCTTCGGATAAATTGGTGAATTTTTGCAACGCAAGTACCTTAGGGAATGATAAGCAATACAATTGATGGGGAGCACTGCACTCCCCTGAGGACCCCCAGCTTGGGTTTCAGGGTATGCAGGGGTAAAAATTTTAAAATGTCCGCTTGGTTGAAAAGCTCCCCATGATGTTGTAGGTTTACAAGGATTGCAAAAAAGGTCTAGTTCCACTATCTATGGCTTATAATTATTTATAATAAAATTTTGGGGAAAAAACTCTCAAAATGGTGAAAAAGCAATTTTCGTGTGTACATGTGTCAAAAGTTAAAAGTTGCTTTGCTTCAGGTAATACGTGCTGCAAATTTTCCCTAGCTTAAAGGATTGAAATAAGGAATAGTTTGCGTTATCTGTTATGCTTAGTTTTCACGTTATCCAACAAAATAGGTCACAGGTCAATAGAATCCAATAGCTGCCAATAGCTGTTGACTTTATTCGCCATTGGTTAATACCCAAACACTTAAGATAATCAAAACTATTCATATATTTCATTATATGAGCTGAACCAACAACTTGAACCACGTGTTACAAAAATTGGAGCAATTTTTTTTAATATTACGTTTTTTTTAATAAATAATTGAAATTGACTGTTTTTTGTTTATTTCTATCATTTAATTTTTTACCCATAATTTCAAAACTATAAGCCATAGGTAGTATAAACTATACCTTTTTGGAATCCTTGTAACCAGACAAACATCATGGTATCGGAACATTTTAAAATTAACCCCTGTGTAACCTTGAAATCCAAGCTGGGGGCCATGAAAGGGGTGTGGCAAGTGCTTCCATCAATTTTTTTTATTATCAATGCCTGAAGTACTTGTATACCAAAATTCACAAATTTATACAGATTTGCACACTCACACGAAATCTGTGCACTACAGTCCCTCACTATATGGGAATTTTCAAAGAATGGGAATATTTGCAGAATCTCGAGCTCGAAGTTTTAATCATTTCGTACGCGCGACGCAAATGTTTCATAAGTAACTGACATTTATTCTCGTATGCATGATTGGACCACGGCCGCTGCAATACATTCACCTGCAGTACTATTACAATTACAATTATACATCGTGGTCTACAGTTGGCACAAAAAGTATCTCGGCATGTTTTTCGAGCAGTATTTTGCCAAAGTCCGATACTTTTGAACGTTTCCGAAATATACTTTTTGTTGCATAGGCCTCGCTTGTACACAATCGTGAAAAATGGCTGAGATGAACGCCGAAAGACGCAAAACTCCTTCACCAAAACTTGCACTTTATGGAGTAATGCACTCATAGTTATGAATTCAGTAAGAAAAAAATACGGAGACACGCTGTAACTATATACGTTCTAGTTTGGAAATAAATCACAGTCATGAACTACAACAAAGTTCAAATCTAGGTCTTTGAAAGTCCCCCGCCATCAGAAATTACTACAGCATTATATATTGACTTACTTTTAGCTTGTCGAAAATTTTCACTGAATTTGGCTGTTTAATACGCTCATTCGCATATTGATCTTGTCGTATCTTCAGGCACATTAATGCGTGACAGTGATACGCAATGGATACGATTGCTTTCATCGCGGGTGAAAGTTCAGAGTTCAAAATCGTTGAACACCATTACGGTCAATTCGGGTACCGATGTGAAAGTAATTCCGCTGGGAGACACAGTCCCATCTCCATAGACGACAACGGAATAATGCTATCTTGACCGCCCTCCCCGGTGACCCATTTCAAAAGAAACCATGCAGCTCGACTTACAGCCAAAAGGAAAGGTTATCAGTGCGTGGTGTACTGGCTATAACAGGCTACTATACCCAAAGCTGCCTACGGCGGTGCGGAAAGTGTGTAGTCTGTGTCACAGACTCCGAAAAATATTATCTAAATTAGTACTGCGCGAGAGATTAACGTTAGCAGTCCGTCATAGCGAATGCATGCAAATGAAACTAAATCTCAAATATATCCGGAAAACGAAGGGGTTCTATGGAGATTTTTGCACCAGAGGGTCCGTTACTATGTTTTGTTTTCAATATGTACCGTAATTGGGTCTGAACCTATAGAACCTAGCGAGAAAATTGAACGTTTTTGTTGGGTACTTTGGTGTCCGCAAACACGGAAAAGTGACCACGCAATCGTTACGAAACGGGTACGGTGCCGCATCGCCTTTTCAGACAATGCATTTCGGTATTTTCCAGTCTTGAGAATTTTCAAACGCTGGTTTCAATTTACGTTTTCAATTTTAGAAACAGGCTATACGTACTTACCGTACCGCCGTAAAAGCTGCCCATGCAGATAGCGATCTCACACAGACATGCATAAGTTAAGGTCATATTATAGGCCGTGATACGTTTGCGATTTAACCATCTTCCCGTGCTACAGAAAAAAAAAAAAAAAAAAAAAACGGCCCTGGAGAAGACTTCAACACATAACATATCCAATTTATAGCTCCAAACACCGCTTCCTCTATCCAAAACCGTTAACAGAAGTCCAAATTTTTTTCACAATGCAAAAGGCAGTACCTACCCCCCAATACGTGCACACTTACTGTCTTCTGTCAGCACATTTTTGGATTTTCAAAATTAGACCAATTCCAATATACAGACTAACGTCTGATAAAAACCATGCAGCTCGACTTACAGCCAAAAGGAAAGGTTATCAGTGCGTGGTGTACTGGCTATAACATGCTACTATACCCAAAGCTGCCTACCGTAAAAGCTGCCCATGCAGATAGCGATCTCACACAGACATGCATAAGTTAAGGTCATATTATAGGCCGTGATACGTTTGCGATTTAACCATCTTTCCGTGCTACAGCACTGGGGATACCTTACTTCCTTCACTAAAATTTAACAAATATTATGTAAATCAGGAAAATCTGTATCCCCAAATGAAAAGAGTGTACATTATTTAGAAATTGAATAAAATGTCAACTCAATTTACTTTCAGAATGTCAGTGACCAATATGTACACGTAAACTCAAGCGAACAATAGAGCTAATGATATTCAACAATCAACCTAAAACACTTCGGATCTTTTCTCATCAGGGTATGCAGATCCATTGTTACTGCCCACACTGTTTAAAAAATTTCAAGCTATTTAGGTGTTATCGCATGCCCGTATTGAGTTCCAGTATCTGTTCATAACATAAAGGCAACATACTCACCTCGCTCATGATTTAAAAAAAATGTAGGTCGTTGAATACCATTGCCTTTCTTGGTAAATTGAATAGAAATAGGGTTTTAAAGACAATAACTTACGGATTTAGGTTATGCACAAATTAGGTCAGTCCTTGCCATTGGCTTTTCTTTCATGGATTTTGTTCCTTTACATTTTCTTTTCGAAAAAAAATTATTAATCATATGGTCAAAGTTAATTGAACACACAGTAGAATCTCAAGATTTCTTTTTTCGCTAACGAGGAGAGAACATACGCCAATGCGGCAAGGACATAACATTCGAAATCTGTTCAACTACGTGCACAATAACAATGGCCGGTGGTCACATCTCTCAAAGGAATTTCGAATCCTTTGTATCGATAAAGGCATATACTGATTATTAATTTCGTTTCATAAAACATTTTAAGAAAATCCTATATTTACTCAATATTTATTTAACTGTATCATCAAATGGAAAATAAAAGGGCCTCTACCTTTATCCTTGGAAACTGTTATGCGTTGTCTGCCGTATGTGTCCTTCAACATCACGAACTATGACGATCATACGGCAATGTTCAACTCAAATTTAATTATTTGCGGGTAAAAGGCGAGCGTGTGGTAAATACGAATATAGTCACTGGGTGTGTATTAATTATTTATCTAGAGCAAATAGTTCACTTTCAACTTAATATTCAAACTCAGTGATTTGTTAAATCTGAAAACCTCAACATTCATCAAAATCAGATTTTTATACTTTTTAGGCATTATTTATATAGCGGCTCGGAGAACCTGGCAAGCATTGAATTTAATAAAGACGAAATATACACGGTCTCGAACCCGGCGTAAAGAAACTGAGTGTCCCCCATGAGAGAGTGTCCTAGCTACCATAGCAACATGTACGGAATAAACCGTGACCTTATAGACGAGGCCATTTGGGTACAGTGCTGAAAAAAATGATGCATACAGCATTCAATGGAGAACACAATAGACACATGGGTGGTAGGACATTCAGTCACACGGACACTGTTGTATATGACACCGGATGTAAAAGAACGTGAAGTGTGTTCCAGGCCAAATATTGAATAGCATTAGCTCCAATGTTTGCTTGAGCGTGTTGAGGTCATGTATATCCATTAGTCACTGATATTCTAGAAATAAATTGAGTTTACATTTTATTCATTTTTCTAATAATGTGCATTTTTTCATGTGGGGACACAGCTTTTCCTGGTTAAAATAATATTGTTTTAATTTTAGTGAATGAAATAAGTATTCACAGGTCTGTAGGATCGGCCAACATTTTTTGCATTTTAAAATTTAGTCCGTTCTTTGATGTAAGCCAGTGAGACCCATCCATGTAGATGAAAGAAACGTTGTAGAGATTGTACTTATTGATCGACGCGACCTCTTTAAGCTACTATCAGTGATTTCTTCAAAATGTAAACAAATCGCGCCCCCTATTTTTCAATCGAAAGCCTTTTTTTTTTTATGCATTTTTTTGCATTGAAATTTTGTAGTAAAGGCTCCTGGAAGGAGACCCTAAGCGTAACACACCATATTTGTCAAGAATGATGAGTTTTTAGCTTTGTTTACTAATTAAAGTTTGGATCCTGACTTTTTTTAGGTCTAGAAACAGACGTAATGGAATCTTCAGACCGGCTTTAAAATGCCTAAATGTCTTGTTCACAAATCACAGTAATATCAGGTTTTGATATGACCTCACACTAGCAATTTAGAGACAAAATTGGCATTTTGAATTTGAACAAATGACTACAAGCGGTGTTGGCTTTTACACACCTATTCTTGTTACAGATGTGCGAAAATCTGATGTTTATATTTTTCGATTTTCTGATTTGAACACATCCCTATAGTGCCTTTAAAGCGAAGTGATGGCGGTTAGATTGAATTCAAGGACTTTAACAAAGCAAAACCAAATACACGGACTTAGTAACAAAGACATCAAATTACGTTATACAGGCAAAGACAAAGTCCGCTTAATCTAACACCTTCTTTCCCATCTGATATAGTCGAGGACAACCGTGTCTCAAACATTACATTAACTGAATTAACTCAAAGGGTATCCGGAAATTTATGTTTGTACAAATTTTTTTGAAGCTTGTATCCTGCAAAAACAGAACATTCGCATTCTAAAATGTATTTACTACTCTACTATATCTTTGAACTTTGAATTAACCATTTCGGTATCAACACATCCCCTCCAAATGAAACCATACCCCTCGATAATTATGCATGAAATGACACGAAAAAAAAAAAGATTATAAACACGAACAGTGCTCCAATTCCATCCGGTATCCTCTAACGAAATGTGACTTACTCTTAGGGATCCAACATACGCACTCCTTTCCGCGCCTCCTTCCAACGCCAAGTTTTCAAAGGATACACTACTTAGATAATCTTCCTTCTCTTCCCCGGAGACAAAAAACAGGTTTTTCTTTGCGGCTCGTCAGAATCTTGTAGCTCTACCCTATTTCCGTTCCCCTTGGATGTCCACTTGTAAATGGTGTCCGATCATACGACATAGAGTACAGCTACACTGTAGTTCGCGGGATCGTATCAGAAATTAGTTCTTTGCCACTGCTACGGACCAATGATCTAACCCCAGCTGACTGTGTACAAAATCGGTGAACCACATACGTTTGCTATTCGCATACATCATTTAAATCTCACTATTACCTAAAATTTGGTTACACTGCCGAAAAGTTGACACGAAAAGTTTGTTGTTATGTGTGTGTTATTTTATTAATCGAAGTTGGGTTTGTTGCAACCATTTTATTGGCAAGTTACCTGCAAATCGTAAAGCCAAGGACAGAACATTTTTAAATACGGGCGAATTTGTGTTAAAAAGAAAAAAGTCGGATCCCTAAATTTATGACGTCATGGAATAGTAAAAATGGCTTTCTAAGGTTACTACAAAACGCCTGCTGGAGTTTTTGGACCACACACCGTGCTCTAGTCTCCTTTACTAACCTCAACGGTCACTATTGGCTTTTCTGATCTTTTTGGACAATGTGCATTTTTATATATATTTAACAGCAGCAGGACTAGGATTCGAACCCCAGACCACTGTACCATGAGATAAGCTACCTAACCACGAGACCATCGAGAGATTAGCACGTGTGGTCTGCGGAAAGTGGCAGGACTGTGATCATAGACGCGTGAAAATCGTGAGGTCGACCCCACTAATGGTCAACGTGTTTGTGTCCCTGGGCAAGAAACTTAGTCTCAATTGTCTCGTCCACCCAATCGAAAAAATCTGGTACTGCATGGGGAATCTTACAATCTAACTGTGATAGGCTTGAGCGCTTGTAAGGCTTCGAGCACCCTAAATGAAGCGAAATGATTGTGACTATTTCTTGAAGCGGCGGTATAATAATTTTCAAATGCGCTTTGAGCCTGTTTGGGATTAAGCGTTTTTTTGCTTAATATGAACAGGATATGCCTTCAAATTTCATCTGTTAAAGTGAAAGTTTTTAAAAAAAAGTGCGACTTTCCAATTTGCCTGTTTACTCCTGTCGCCTCTTTAAGCTTGTAACTTAGAAAAAATCAAACACACGGCTCAAACCAATTCATGAGACAAAAGTGTATGCATGTCACAACTGGTGAAGAACTCCAAATAGGTATTGTGCACAGCAATTGTTTCATGCATATTATTTGTAGCCTAGTATTGTAGACATCTTTTGTTCACGAGAATTTCGGGATGCTATGGACTTTGACAGCAGGAAAATCACATTAAATGAATCGGCTTATTAGAATCGTCCTCCAGCTCCATTTATCTTAGTGCCGACTCAACAAAAATCAAAAACAGCCCTGCAGACAGTGCTGTAAAACCCGTCCCATCCAAAACGGAACAAATTTGTTTGTTTTGGCCAGGGCATTTTAAAACACTGGAAAACAATAGTTGAATACATGTTACAAACACTTTGTACACATCCTATTAGGTATCCCAGTACACATAGTGACTTTGACAGCATACGTGGTAATTGTTGCACTTTTTGAGTGGGGGTTGGTTTTTTTTTTTCTAACTACTATAGCGGGTGTCCACCTTTTTTGACAAATGGGCCTCATTGGTTGAATCCACACTATTGCGGCCGCAACAGTATCGGGGCTCTCAATTTGGTTTAGACTTGGCAAAAAGTGTGGAAGTAGACCCATTCGTGGGGACTGTAGTTGAACAGATCTTATGTGAGTGGTGCAAATTCCGGATAAAATTGTGAACTTTTGGTACATCAAGTATTTATACATTGATAATCAAAAAAAATGAGGGAAGCACTTGCCCACACCCCTTTAAGGGCCCCAGCTTGGATTAAGGTTACACAGGGGTAAATTTGTAAAATGTTCGATGGGTGAAAAGCACACATGTTGTTTGTGTGGTTACAAGGATTCCAAAAAAGCTATAGTTTATACTACCTGTGACTTATAGGTTAGGAATTATGGGGTGTAAAAAACTGTAAAATGGTTAAAAAAGTCCAATTTTGGTTTGTTGACAGGAGTCAAAAAATTAAAAGTTGCTCCAAATTTTGTTCAAATGTGGTCAAATTGTTGGTTTTAGCTAGTAGAATGAAATATAGGAATAGTTTTGACTATCTTGACGTGTCTGGTTATTAACCCAAAAATGGCGAATAAAGTCAACAGGTATTGGCAGCTATTGGATTTCTATTGACCTGTGACCTATTTTGTTGGATAATAAAACTAAGCATAACACATTAAGGCAACTATTCCTATTTCAATCCTTTTAAGCTAGGGAAACAGTTTGAACTATTAACGAATCAAAGCAGCAACTTCAACTTTTTGACCCTGTACACACCAAAAAATCGACGTTTTCACGCATTTTTAACAGTTTTTCCCATAACTCCGGAACTTATAAGGGCCATAGATAGTGTAAACGATCCTTTTGAATCCTTGTGACAAGACAAAACACTCTGGTGTGCTTTTTAAAAACACATTCGGGAACATTTTTAATTTTGACCCCTGTATAACCTTGAAATCCAAGAGGGGGTCCATTAAGGGGGGTGGGCAAGTGCGTCCATCAATTTTATGGATTATCAATTGCCTAAAGTAATTGAGTGCAAAATCACCATTTTATCCGGAAAAAAGCGCCACCTCTTTACACTACAGTCCCCTGTTACATATCTATACGATATTTGCTCGAAAAAGGGGACAAAAGGGACCAATAGCACATAGAAGGATAAGAGATGGCAGACTTTGGCCAAAATTTACCACACTTTTGCCATTTTTTGTCGACCTTTTAGCAAATGAGGAAATGTGGCTTCATTTTGAAGAAATTGGCTGAGTTTCCCACAATTTTAGAAAAATTTGGTTTCAGATTGAGAAATTGGACTAATTTTTACAAACAATGTTTTAAAAAGTTCGGTTTCAGATTGAGGAACATTGAAAACTAAGTCAAAGGACATTTGTTTAATGACATTTTTAATTTTCGAGAAGTACCCTCGCGGGCCGCCTGAGAGCTCTTAAACGGGGACGCAAATGGCCCGCGCGGCCGCAGGTATGGAACAACCCTGTACTATACAAACCATCCGATTTCGACATTCCAACACCTCAATGGCAGCCATAGCTGGGGTGCATCCTGCTTGAATTCACCCAAATGTCCAGATGAAGTGTTAGCTGTGAATATACTTAATCAGAGTGGTACAGACGTACAAAAGATTGGGGTAGTTTTGGGGTTGGAGGCCCCCCCCCCAGAATAATGGCGGATAATGACCCTCATTGGCTGTCGGATTTGTCTACTCGCAATAACTTTAAATGCCAAAGTTACGAGAGCTTAATGAAGACACTTTCATAGCTACATGAGTCGATTGGAAAATGTTTCCACACTGTTAAAAATAAATCGGAAAAAAACAGGCATTTGAATGACAGCGGGACTCATTACATACAGAACGTAAAATAACTGGAGCCCGTAATAAAAATACGAAATGCATTGAAGGGGAACGTAAATAACAGGCCCGTCCCCCGTCCGTCCGTAAAATATCAGCCTCAACGTTATTGTTGGATTTTGAGTTGTTTTAAACAATATTAAGAATTTAAACGTTTTAATTACAATCCTCTGACCAAATTTTCAAGTTGTTGCTCTATGGCATCATACAAACGTTGTATTTTACGTTACCACGTGGTGGTAAAAAAGTTATATTCAGGAAAAAAGATGTTCGAGAAAACGGCAATAAACAAAGGGTGTGTGTGTGTGGTGTGGTGGGTGTGTGTGTGTGGGTGTGTGTGATGTGTGTTGTGAGTGGGTGTACTACTTTTTTCCAAATAGTAAACTAAATTATAATACAAAGGAGGAAAAGGAGTTTTTAAAATATTTTCAAAATGGTAGGGAAAATAAGATTTGGCATTTGTTTTAATAAACGTTACGTTACGACGTTATTAACACATTTTATAGGTTAAAACGATTTTCATAGTTGGTATTTGACATTAAAAACAATAAGGTTAATATTACGGAAAATATATAACGGGTAGCGTATAAAATACTACGTTTTTCACAATGTGTAGTATTATTTTTAAGCCACTGTTATTTAAATTTTTCTGCTTCCAAATTGTAATTTTATGTTAGTATAGGTAATAAAGCGTGCAGTTATTGAAAATTTGGGTTTACCGTAATTTAAAAGGTAAAAGTCTGTAAATTAGGAAAACATTTTAAAACAGTGCAGCGCGGTAGTTCCATAATACCTTGCATATGACCTTGATACAAGATATGCCCAAATGTTTTGATGGTTTCTAGGCAGTAACATTGACTTGCTGCTTCCAAATATCGATGATGCAACTTGTCATCCTTGAGCATTTGGAGATAGAAGGGGGGGGGGGGAGATTAACAGGAGTAAAATTTACAAAGAATGTAGTTAGTGGACTTCCAAAACTCAAGGATGTAAACTTTGTCCTCCTTGAGCATTTGGAGATAGGGTAGGGACGTGTTGGTTAACAGGGGGGTGGTATATTTACACAGAAGTAGTTGGTGGACTAAAAATCTAAATTCAGTTGGTCACAAGGTGTCGCGGGTGAAAATTTGGGTTGCTTCTGGTTTGGTCATAACAAGATTAGACTTTATTTAAACAGCTGTTCTAGTGAGAACAGGTAGCGCTAATGTAAATCTGGGTCCATTGGTTTGGACCCCTCATGCTTAAGGAATAGCGTGATACAAATTTATGTCAACGGTTGTTGAAGTGAAATGGTTATAAAAAAAAATCTCAAATCTAAGCCAATCGTCATCAATACTTGAGCAAAACAATTTTTGCAATATTAAATGAACGGAAACCATTTGCGGGCAAGAAGACTCTTTCTTAAAGTTCTTTCTACTGGATACTGGGAATAAGCTTATAGAGGGTGCTATAACATACAAATCATGACCGCTGTAGGCCTATAAGGCATATGGCCTATAAGGATTCCCACAATGGTTGTCTGATTGTTGCAGAGATAATAGTCTTGTATGTTCCCACTTATATCAGTTGTCAAAGTGTGTCGCCCGCCACTGTTTAAAAATTTGTTTCGAAAAATAAAAGAGACAATTGAATAGTGTCAAACACAACTGTGCACCAATGTATCAACTATTTTTAGAAGGTGTGGGCATATGAGTGATTCTAGCAGAATCTATGACGATACAAAAACTCAATTCAAGGCAAGCGAGATCAAGTAAATGATACAACCCGCGAAAGTAACTTGATAAATATTATATAGATAGTTCGGAGAAACGAAAAATACACGGTCTCGAACCCGGACCTCTCGCTATCAGGCGTGAGAATACCACTGGGCCCACAAATGTATCAATATTCAAAAAACATGAGCTCAGAAATGGTTAATTTTGGCTAATTGTGTTTGTTACCCTAATGCATTACCGTAAGAGAACCCATGCATGAAGCAAGGATGTTACAAATGCAGTGTCATGTTACGCTGAAGAAATCACTGATATACAACACTGTACACAACAGGTTTCGAATATTGTGACATTACGTTAGTGAAAAAAAAAATCCAACAACATTTATGAGGGGTTTATATCGAGACCAATATTAACCATGTTTGACAAGAAACAGCGCAAATCCTGTAATATATAACTTCCCCTTTAAGTTAAAACAACAAAATTTGGCCAAAAGGACTGTTGACAGGAGCACAGTGATGAGGTCAAAGGTTACGCTGCACTAGGAGCTACAAATGATCAATGGTGATGTCATCTTCAAGAATTAGCGTTATGTTTGGAGTTTCAGATCCAAACAGTATTACGATAGTTTTATAGGCATGGGCTTGTTTAACACATTGAAAGTGAAGCATAGATTTTAATCATTACCATGAAAATGGAGTTTCATATGACCGTAACTACAAATCACTATGGCTCATATAAAAGATTTAAATGTTAGGCGTGCCGCGCGATTTGGGCATTAAGTAATCCGTTTCGACTGCAAGCCCTGAATTCCTCTAGAGTGGCGCGCTACCTCACCTGAATTCACCTTTATGATTTGCCCTCTGTGCTATATTTGTACGAAGCAGGTCGTCTGAGTTGTCAGAACAGGCATGTCTAGAAATTCAGATTTCTGGATATAGTACACAAGGTGTGATATTTCCTATTGGGTTAAGATATTGGGAAACTGTTATTCTTTTCACACAAAAATACATTACAACAAGATGACGGTCATCCTCTATAAGAAACGAGAAGGTTGAAAATGCACGTGCGCAGCACACATAATGGGATAGGGAAACATGCACGTAAACTCGACTTTGTTGAAGTCATTACTCCCAACAGACACTGTTTGGTATAGGATCTATAGACTGTAAAATACATTTGTTATCTTTCTATTAATACCAAATATTATAGTTTGTGAAAAAAATCCATAAGGGAGTACCTGCAGCTTCAAAATGTTTACTTCTTTTGAACCTAATTTCAGAAAGCGGCTGCAGGTGGGGGCCCTATGTACTAGGCACTGGTATATGCCCAGGTAGTTCATTCGACCCTTCGGAAACATTCGAGCCAATTTCCAACAATTGAATACTTTCGCCATAGGTACCTATGCAATTATTCATAAATAGCTAAAAACCCAGCCGGTCCAGCTGTGATCACCTCGTGGCTTATGCATACACATGGAAGGGTGGACCAAAATTATCGCCCAATTCGAGGCAGCCGCGAGAGGGAATAGCCCCCAAATCGCCGAAAGTTGCCGAAAAATAAAAAAGCGCTCAAAATTGAAGTTAGGAGCATGTAACCCATAGTTTTTGCGGTTTATATCATTTTGGACTCGATATATTGTCACTTGTATCAAAATTGTGTACGCTAACAAAAAAAAAATTAATTTCTCAAAATTGAGCACAGTGAGGATTCGAACTTGCGCCGAGAGAGATTATGCAGCATTCTTAACCACTGGACTAGGGAGGGATTTGTTGGCGATGTCGGGATATTTAATCAATATAAACCTTCAAGGAATAAAGCCAGATCATGCGTATATACATACATAACGTTCACAATAGAAACGATCGACATCATGCAAGATGATACTGCGATACATGAAAGTTAACTAAGGGAAAGAAACGCTCCAGGGAGTGGCTCCTCTCTTTTTTTTAATTGTATCGCCAAACGTTGATTGACAGCAGCCATTTGTCATCGTCATACACGGCGCACACTGACCCTACGTGCGGTGTTCTTAATTGATTTCTATGTTTGTTTGCATCAAGAACATAATTGTGGTGTAGAACAACTTTTTAAAACCCTTTTCAAATCGTTATTTATTCTCTACTTTTTTACAATGTCTTCTATTGAAAGTGAAACGTAGCCAAAAAATTCGCGAATTCGCTGTGTGTGGGGCCCTTGCAGTTCACGGGACTAGTAGCCAAAGTCGCCCAAGTGGGGCTACCAAATCGTGGATTTGCAACATTGGTGATTGCCCGACTTTGGGGTGCGTTATGTTTATGCAAATACTCCTTATACACTGGGACTTACTTAACGGCACGCGCGGTAATTGGATGAGAGAAATATGTACCTAAACTAGTGTGTAACATCAATCCTAATATAGTTTGTCACTGCTCGCGTGAAGTGTGTAATATTTGTCAATTATGATAATATATTGTGGGGTTTGGATTGTTCTGAACATGACGTCAGGTATGTAAAAATCTGCAATAGTTTTGGCGGTCACGTAGGCTGCGTCGATCGTGACGTATTCGACATTTTGGTTTTTTTTGAAATTTGGCATAACGTTTGTTATGTACTGGTCTACAAATTCACCAAATTCCAAACCGCAAAGTTGCTGAAATTAGTAAAATATTAATTATGACCGTATTTGCAAAACCTTAAATATAACGAACGATTGTCGAACAATCGATTCTGCGCAGCGCCCATGGCGTCTATATGCATTTTGAAGTAGTCGCCGTTTCAACAAAGCGAAATATTTGTGCGACGTCTTTTTCAGTCCACGGTGGAGTAGTTGCTATTTTGTCGTTTTCACATAGTGACAGATTTGCGAAAACGCGTCACATAACGACGTTTGCGATGGCGATTCCCATAGGTTTTAATTGAACTATGTGATTACAATTAACAGATTGCAAAATCTTCAAAGCCCGTTTTTCTGGAAAAAAAACCCCCCCCCCCCCCCCCCCCCCCACTCCATCAAAAATGGTTACCATACCTACTATGTGAAGCGGCCGACGGTCTGTTTTATTATTTTGCCACAATTTGTTTAATGATCTAGTATAATTCTAATATCTTCGAAAACTTTGGGTATTTGGTTATGAAATAAACCGATGTTAGAAATAGGGAACTGATGTTGTAAACATTGTTGTGTTGTTCAGCGATGCTGGATTCATGGTTCAGCTTTTCCGAAACGAGGTTAGAAAGAAATACGTATCTTCAAGCCAACGAAATAAAGAACTAAATAATAATCCTAAAGGGTCTATAATCTGCGGTAATGCGATTTGTAATGGTTGCTGTGAAAATTTATCAAATTGGCCCACCCAATATCCCGGCTAGTGGAAGCAGGGGGACAGCCGAAGTATTGGGTTTAGATCAATCTAAGATCTAGAATGCGAGGTGAAATGTTTAGTCACCTTGCACTGTATTATTTTGTGACTAACCGAGGTGAGGCATTTTTCAGGAACGTGTCATTAAATTTCAAGGGGTCAGAGTATTTTTACGCCTGGTCAATGGGTGGGTGGTGAGGCCAAAGCAGGCGGTTTGAAGGTTCATTAAATTTCGTGTATGAAGTTGGGATTTAGAGGTTGAGAAATATACGTTAGACCAAGGCGAACATATCCGCTTACAAATGACTCACTTGGCCAAACCCAATTCATTAATTCTACCAAACAGGCCTCTACACGTTTTGGCATATAGCTAGAAAGAAAACGCTATTTTGAGGCAACTTTTCTCATCAACAAAAAGATGTTGGATGAAGAAATTTTTAGAAAAAGAATTGAATTTGAATATTTTGGGGATTTTTAGTTTCAAAAAGTTTCAAATTTGCAGGCCCTTCCTCTCTTCACCAGCCACAAGCAGTGATTGCGTGGAAAGAGATTGAGAGATTAATAGTAGCGTTAGTGGATGTTTTGTTACTTGAGATGGTAGTATATTTAACTCGTCACCCATCGCCAAAGATTTTGCCCATCACCATCAGAGCCAGAGTCGGGTGATGTTGTGTTCATTTGGCATTCATATTCAACTCGAAAATGAAAGATACAAAACGGATTATAAATCTGAAAATAAAAGCCGGGGCCTAGAATGGGCATGTTCGTGAAATTGCAATTGCTCAAAATGCTTGTGTATGATTCTGTGTTTTTGAAATTTTCATACATAGCATTGTTATGGCTTTCACTGTTAGCCTACTGTTCAACCAGGCTGAACTATCAACGCCATACAACACTACATCTGACAGTGTAAGTGGTAACTAAAAGTTGGTCCTGGAAAGACCAGAGATACGCCCACCCAAACGTGGAATATCTTGTCACAGACCTCGGATCTGAAACTAATGTGGACTAGACATGCATTCATATTGCATTACAAAGGAAGGTGGATAGGGCACAAGTCTTGCATCATAGCCAGTCAAAACACACCATATTCTTTTGAGAACTCAAAGAAACGCTAACGAAAGGTGCCGTGAACGAGGTGGTGTACTATTCATGTCCGAGTTTTATGTAGGTTTCGGGAATGTCTTATTTGGTCACCTGTGACTCTTGCCAACTAATTTTTCTTTGAACGGACGTATGTTACTTTTTTATTAAAGTCTCGTTAACGGAAATAAAGCACATGATGCGATGGTATGGCTGGTCAACTTGACCATCCACGGGGCAAAACAAGATAATGCCTTTGGGATCCCCTCACATTTGTTTTTGTAACACATCACCGAAAACATCAGATTACAGATTTTTGAGTTTAATCAGTCCAGCCATTTGGATATTAGAAGCAAAATGTGTATAAATTTAGAGAAAAAAAGGGGTATGATTTGGGAGCCGCTACTATCTTTAAGCAAATGAAACCAAGGCGATACATTATTTTAAGTGGGAAGAAACGAGAGCAGAGGCCGCGAGTTCTCCAAGCAAAAAATAATAGATTAGTGTCGCCATTAAAAACCGCGTTATCATTTAAGGTCATCTTTAACCCAATTTGCGATCCCTTAAACAAGAAAGGACTGCCACCCCCCAGTGACAACAATCGAACAACCTTCCTTTGAACACAACGTTCATACGCAACGAGGACCGCAACATGGGAGGCGCACGCGAACGTAGCAAAACGCGGTTCTAGGTATTACACAAGCGCTTCAACCTAAAAATAACATCAATACGCGCGCGTACGCTACACCTGGGTTCAATTATCGAAATGAACCCGGGCATCAGCCAATTGAAATTGCTTAAAATTTCCAGCTGTTTAAGAATGGCCCATACCTGTACATAAGAGTGTGTATGTGGTCAACACATTGTCTGCAGCGCAGGATTCGATTTATTACCAGGTGCACACAGCCCACAGTAGCTTTCTCTCTGTGGCAATGTTAAACTTTGTATCCTGCATGCAGTGATGCCAAAAAAGTAAATTAAAATTGTGAATTTGCATATGTATGCAATTTAGCTTTATTTCCTAGAAAATTATTGAATGCTGAAATGATTAAAATTTGAGCCAAACTGTTCAATATCTAAATGTACAAGAGTCTGATAGGTTTAGCAGTAGCACCATCAGTTGACATTAGCCTGCGCATGTGCATGTAACTTTTACATGTGCATGAAAGTTTGAAGGTTCCCTGTACCGGTCAGGTGCATGTAATTCAAAAATTGTTAATTCGAAGGCCTACCGCCAGGCCATTTGTCAGCAATCAAGAAATTTTCACGGTTCCGTAATGCTGTGGGAATTTGGTGAGATGAGGAACAATGCTAAATTTAGCGTTAACAATTATACTGTGGTTTTAAAAATGATTCAACCTTCTATTCAGCAGTGATGGGGGAGTTGTTTCTGTGCTAATGGTTACCTTTTATATAACTGTAATTTGTAGTTTTGATAGGCCAAAAATGAAGTGATTTCTCTTCACGGTGCAAATTGGCCAACGCTTAGTAAAAATTTGCAAAAATTCGGTAATAGTTTGATGTGGATTTTTGAGTTTTTAAATTGCATAAGATTCTCATTGTTCTTGATTTTTTCAGTGGGAGTATGTTCTGAATAGTAAATATACATAGGAGGCCCGCGCAGATCATGCGTGACTCTTACTGGCTATAAACAGGGCTTACTCTTACTCAAAGCTGTTGAGATGTGCCGATTTCGGGTCTAATTTAAGGTAATATTAGGGGTTAAATCTGAATTGGACAAAAACAGGTCCCAAGTTGCTCCGATATGAAAGTCTGCTGACTCAGAGATTTGACTTTCGAAATATATTTTTTTGTGTAAAACGAAAAATAGTTCAACTGGAACTAAAGATAATAACCAAAAGGCACAAATCCGAAATTGAGATGAATCGGATTTTCGTTGTGCTGCAGTAGTAAACATATGTGTAGTATTACGTCCCATAGGTTACTGTGTATAAAAAATTCCGGATCCGGAATTTTATAACAAAAAGTTGTGATTTTCTATATGAAGGAAATTCGTTTTAAGCTTAGAAATTTCACACGTGATTGGTATATGGACAAGCATTATGTACTGCAAAAAAACCCGATTTTTTGGAAAATGAGGGCCCCTCCTCAGGAAATCTTGATCGGCGGTTAAGGAAATGTTGACTTACTCTTATGGATCCAACATACGCACTACCTTTACCGCCTCCTCCTTCCAACGCCAAAATTTTCAAAGGTATACACAAACTTAGAGAATTCTTCCTTCCTCTTCCGGAGGGACAAAACAGGTTTTCTTGCTGCTCGTCAGTTCTGTAACTACCTATTTCTTCTTTGGATGCCATTGTAAATGGTGTCGATGACACTACACTAAAGTTGCAGCTCCTGTATTTCACGGGATCGGTTATCACAATTCTGTGCAGACTGTATTACAAAAAATCGGGAACCCAACAACCATTTCACATAGTATTGATCCGTCCTTTTTTCCAATTTGACTGACTGAAATGTTACCTGTCGAAAAGTTTTGTCTTGTGAAGGGTCTGTTGTTATTGTGTGCGTTAGTTTATTAATCGGTTTGCCAGATAAACGGGGAAATTATGTTTTGACAAAACAATTGCCAAACAAATGTTTTATAAACTGCTTTTGGTATAGGATTTGATATCAGAAATAACATAGAAAACCTAAGGAAATCTACAACGGAAAGGGTAGAATCAGGGGAAAAGTTTGTACCAGAATTAAAAATTGAAATTAATATTGAATAGATTTCAAGTTCGAAAGGATTCATATTTCGTTGTCCATAAGTCATGCGAGTTAAAAAAATGATACGGGTGCAAAGGTTGGCAAATTAGTGGTAACCGTGGACAAAAAAGCGTAGTAGGTTTAAAATAAATACTGATGGATGATCAATTCATGAATAGAGTACAAAATAATTTTAGAAGGCTCTACTTGTATTTTGCGAAACAAATGAAACGAAACCATATTTTGTATTTTGCGGAACCGGGGGGGGTCTAAAATGGGGTATGTACACCCCAGTATATATTTTTTTCTGCAGTGACCATTAAAGATGGTGTTTTAATACATACGTTAAAATACAAGACTTATATTGCGCCAAACAATTGAATATTAAGGCGCATTACAAAGAAAGAAAATAACCATTACAAATTTTTAAAAGATCCAAATTAAACACAAGGAAAATTAAATAGTTTTGATGATGCTTTTTAGGGATGATGACTGAAATAAAGGGATTAGCAGCGATTTGCTAACCAAAACATCGAAAAAAAAAATCTCAAAATTCATTTTTTATATTTTTAGTACTGGAATCAAGATATTGAGCAAAACCTTGCAAATGTGGTTGACTGAAAATCTGTGTATTAAAGGCAAGGCAGAATTTTTATCTGATTCTGTAATTTTTATACGTGCGGATCAAAATTCCACTTGAGATCAAAAAAAGCCTTTCCCAGTGAAATTACAGATTTAAGCGTGATCTTGGCACCGTGATCCAATTACAAAGTTTGACCTCAAACACAAACATTATTTGATCTTTGTTCATTCTGTTACTTGTGGTGTTTTTTTTTTTTTTTTGTGTAACCACAATCAGATGTTTTTTAGTGCATATTTTGAGACGCCGGCGCTGTATAGGTCTATTGTGGAGGACGGTTGGTTTAGACAAAATTTCCTCAAATGTTTTTTTTTTTGTCACATTCGTGGTTTGTTTTTACATCAAAGCAGTATATGCATTTGTACACACTTATCCCTGTTTATAAGTTAAAAACAGCATTTCCAAATTTTTTCGATTCTCTCGAATTATCGTTGCTATCCCTTTAAAAGTTGAATCTGCCACTAACATTGCGACTTGTGTCATTTGTACCGGTGTACCACATTAAACGTTAATTGTTCCCGTCTACATAATAACTATGTAGTAGTTTGTGACGTAATTTATGTTACAAATAGGAAGTAGTATATTTTCAACGTGTTTAAACCCTTGTTTTCTGCTTAAGGTTGTCGTGACTGCGTTTGTGCTTTAATCAAAACTATAACATTTTGTTTTATGTGACATTCTATAATGCAACCATAAAAGAAAATTTATTCCTTCAATTTTGTAGTTTTTTTTTAAAATAATAATGCTGTATTTTTCCTGTTTAGTATTTTAACCATGGGCGGTGCCAGGGGGTGCCAGGGGGCAGCTATCCCCTCCTGAGTTTCAAAATTTAGAAAACAGGGGGTTTTGCGCAAAAAAATTAGGGGTTTTTTTTAACCTAAAGGAGCCCATTTTGTACTGTTTCGCCCCCCCTATCATGTTTCGCCCTCCTATGATTTTACCCCTGGCACCGCCCTGGTCACATCCCGCTAAAAATCCTACTGCACTAC
>JAMKCH010054943.1:0-21699 GCA_023653785.1 Ophioderma brevispina | reverse complement strand
TGTCGAGGGCGATATTTTCTGTTATCAACCGAAAAAAGTCAGCCAATATTATATTATTATGCAAGAGGAAGCTGACTTGACAAAAATCAGTTTTGAAATGGGCTTCAATAATTAAACTAATAAACAAGCGATTATTTGCCTTGAACCAGGTTTGCCAATATTTTGCGTATTGTGCAGTGTTGGGAGGTTACGCGCTAATCGAACTGCAGTATTGACACACAAGATGCATAATAATATTCAATACTGCGACAAATTGTTATTTTATTATATTAAAAATCCAGTGGAAAAAAATAAGTTCTAAATCCTGCTGCTGAGTCTCCTTAGAATGGCACCAGGTGGTGTTCGCTTCACTGTCACATAGAGGGCGGGACTACTAATCAACTTGTCACAAATGTGGTTTAACCAATAAGCTCCTTAATCTGTGCTCATGGTGTTGTTTCCTCCACCTTCTAATCCAAATTGCTGTTTCGGCCATCGGGATCTGATTGTTTCTTGTCCCGTCTTGTTTATGATCCTGACCCGGATCATGGTCTCACCACACCCAAGTGGACCATGATTTGTAGCGGTGGAACGTTAAGTGGTCAGTCATTAGCGGATTTGTGTAAATTTTACTGCTATAATTCTCTTTAAATTTTAATTAAAAAAAAAAATTTATTGTTTACATTGTTTGCTCAGAACTACGCTAACTTGCCATTTTCTCCATTGACCATTATTTTTTGGTTTATAACTAGGTTGCAGAAAATGATAAAAATCGGGTCCACTACTATGTTGCATGCATCTGGAAACCGTTAACTGAAAATGCACTAGTTAATTTTCAAGAAAAAATGGGATAATTTCATGATTTACATGGTAGGGGATGTATGTTTTCTTGTATGAAATTGCCTTTGAACAGCAAAATCCGTGCTCATCAATATCATCTCCGTTGGCTCACTATCAGCCGTACCTACAGTATAGAGCATCTCATGCTGGGCAATTTGATGTACATGGGGGAGTATTAAAAAAAATCGTTCCGTCAATGGTGAAAATGTGGTTCTTAGGTAAAATTAGCTTGTAGTTTGGTGTGATATTGCTGTTTATCCTCTGTGAGAGTTTTTACTGTGAAAGATATGCATGCCCAAAGTTGCCAGTTTTTCCATAGGATACTGTGGGTGTGGGTGAGTTCGTGGTGTTTAATTAAAAGGTGCGACGAGCGATTTCACATATTATGTGTCCCTATAAATATTGAAAATGAGCAACCAAAATCACCTTTAAGAACAGTACTTTAGCCCAATGACAAGGTAAGAAGTCTATTGCGTGTCCTATCTATATGAAATTACGATATATGACATAAATATGGAGGACTTGAAATCTTCTCGGTGCACCTTTAACTCTTTAGTATCACCGCTTGTCGTAAATTTATGAGTACTTTGATGTCATTCAGCTTCTAGAAATAAGAAAAATTTAAAATTTAGTTTTATTAAAGAAGTCAAGGTATATGGCTACGTTTGGTGTTTTTGTTTTATACTTCTGAATATCGTCCCTATGAGAAAAGAAAACTTAGTATTTAGCGGCCATTGTAAGAAACAGTCGCCGTTGATAAAAGTTTCAAATACGTATCTACATATTTCGATAAAAAAAAAAGCGCAAACAAATATTGGAAAAAAAAACATTATACTTAACACTCCAAATGCAAAAGAGTGGATTATTCCTATAAGGTGGCTAAGTGGCACACTTTAAAATTTGCCACACCTGTGAAGAATATATTGGGTCAAATTTTCATTCTAATTTACAAAAAATGATACCTTTTGTTAAATTATCAAGAGTAAGTTTGAGCTAAATTTGACCAGGACAATATTTTTTCGAAAACTTCACTCTTTTCGGGCGAGATCTGGAGTAATGCTTCTTGAGTCCAATGGACCGTGTCAAACAATTAGGACTGAACTCATGTTTTTAATATCTTAACTTGACAACTTTGCTTATTGTGTGATAAGTGTTTTTGCAATCTTAAATAAACATTATTGGTGTTGCCTTTTTATATATTAGTTAACCAATAATGTTTTTCTGTGCTATATCTGATTTGGTATTGGGTTGTAAGACCAAATAAAACTAACTAAACTAATTCACTTTTTTTTATTTAGAGAGTACACATATTCATTTTGATGTCATTAACATATTCAGAAACTGAAGGAGAACAAACATACCTCAATAGAAGTCATGGAAGTGTTTAGAGACCGACAAAGCTTCAAAACGGAAAAAAAAACTGGGATATACAAACGGAGAGGAGAGAGAAAAACTCAGGTAGAAACGACGAAACAGGCCACAAGCAACGGAAACACGAACAAATTATAGAGAAAGCGAGAGAGAATATGAAAATTTAAATATAAAAACGTATATAAAAATGGGATATGAAAAAGGGAACATTTCCTTTAGAGTGGAAGCTAGTTGAGAACGTAATAATTTAAAACAATAATATAAAAGCCGCTGTTCCCAGAAAAAGGGATTTTGATCTATTCAGTCACGTATTCGTGGATTTCTCATTTTTTTCATGTTAATTCTTGTTTATTATTGTCTTTTTGTAGAGACCGTTGTCATCTACTATAGACAGCAAATAACCAAGTAATGTGAAGAAACCCAATATGTAATTGCACAATTTCAATAGTAATACTCGTACATGAAACATTTAAAATAAACAAAGGCACAATATATTTGTTTATATATTAGTGACCACTTCTTTCGTTTTATTTAGTCGTTATATTCATTGTTTTTCATAATTCATTCTTTATTTATTTGTATTGTTTATTAAATTGTCTTTATAGAGAGGCATTGGGCAATGCAATCTTAGAAACATGCCAGATCTTGTCATAAAGAACAGGGTCCAACTGTACATGCGTTGAAAATTAAAAGGTAAGAGCCAATATGGGAATATTTTTAAGGGTCAGGGTTAACGCCATTATTTCTGTAATATGTTTATTTATCCATTTCTTTTTCGATTAAATATGAAGACAATATTGTCAAAAAAAACAAGTCCAATTAGAGAAGAAGTTTTGCGGAGGTTTCTTTATGTTGGCCCGTGGGGTCCATGTGACAGGGCGGCCATTAGGTCAGCAGTAGGCCTGGAGCTACACTGTAAAAGATCCACCGTATTTCTACGGTGAAACCGGAAAATAATTTACGGTTATTTACATGCAAATGTTGGTCGGTTGGCCGTAATTTTACGTGAAATACTTAACTAACCATAAAAATAAGCGTTACAGTAAACTAACTCGTAAACATTACGGTAAACCGTCAAATTTATAGCAAAATGCCTGGCAACCCATTTGCCAGGTATTTTACCGGTAAATGAATCTTAAGTCCCAGGTTTCGAATCTATGTAAGGAATGGATTAGTTTATTCATATGAGATTAAGTAATTACGACATTAGAATAGAATGTTGTACATTACCATATCAACACAGTGTCTAAACTGGTTAAAAAATCTTTATTTTTTCATCGTATTTTCCCTTTGTTTATTGCTTTTTTCGCAGACTCCTCGCCACCCTGGGATGGGCAACGACACAAATTGCACCGGTTGGTTTCATCATGTCACCTAACTGCCTACAAGCCACCTAACCATCCGCGGCTTCAGCAGCCTCTCTACCAACTTATGGGTGCACCTTGCAATTTATGCCGCGACTTGAAACAGTCAAGCATTCCGTGGGGTTTACAGGAAAACCAACCCTAATGGAGCTACCCTAGAGGCCTGGGCCTCAAAATCCCTGTGTACAACTTTGCACTACCCCAAGCGACCAGAAAGTTTCTACTCTGGAAAGTGGAATACGTCTACAGACCCTGACCTCCTCGCTTTTGCAAACATGGACACAACCACCCCCCATTCACCGTTCTCGACCGCTTTCCGAAGTCCAACAACCCATCACTGATCGCTTCATAGAGCCTTGTCTAAGACCTATACCACAAAGCCAGTGAAAAGGTGAACTTCTGCAGGCAGACTGGGACCGGTTCACAAGACCTCCCCGACACCAACCTCCTCCAACCTGACAATTCCACACAGCACTGTTTCCAACTCCTTTAGTAAATAGCAAATAAGACCATACCACTTGGCTGGCGTCGCGTTTTATCCCATCTTGGGATGATGAATGTGATACTCTTTACAATGACTCCCTGAATTCTGAACCGGGGAAAAAGCCTTCATCCAAGGCCTCAGATCTTACAAACTGCTTGGACAGGAAACGCCACGAGCGCTGGGAGGGACGTCCAAGGAATCGACTTCACCCACCACTCCAGCAGGAAGGCCTGGAAGACGATAAACCGCCTCACCGGCAGATTTCCCAACCATCGAATGCCAGTGACTGCAAACTCAATTGCTGAGCAGCTCCTCGCAAATGGTCTTTTCAAGAACATTTATAAGGATCACACTCGCTCTGGCAAAAAAGAGATCACCAACTCTCCGGTCCGTCCGACCGCCCTGCCGTGGACGGGTCACTTTCACATCTTCTCACTAGATGAGCTTACCTCTGCTATTAGTCAACTAAAGAGTGAAAAGACCGAGGGCCCTGATAACATACAAGCAAGTTCCTGATGCCATCGGCCCACGATGTCCTAGATTGGCTCCAGGAGTTCTACATATGTTGCCTTACAACCAGTTCCTTACCCAGATCTGGAGGAGAGCTACTATCATCGCACTCCTTTAACCAAACAAGCCTGTCGAGTGTCGACAACCCTAAGAACTACCGCCCAAATCACTAACTGTGGTGGTCTCCTTTCAAACTCCCCTTGCGAGGATTGATCCTGGCCCGTCGGGAGCCGTCGTCGAACCCCATCTGCCTGACGACAAGCAGACATCCTTTTCGTTCGCCGTGGCCGTATCCACTGTCCATCAGATTGTAAAACTCACAAATGATATTGAGGAAAGCTTTGAAAAAGCGCCGTAAGGCAGGCGTCAGCTTAGGTCTTGGTGACCTACTGCAGGGCATATGACACCGTGTGGCACCAAGGGCCTGACCTCAAGCTTCTCAGGACCTCCCGGAATCGTCAACCTGTGTACAATTCATATGTAACATTCTTGCACCGTAGCTTTTATTCTCAAAACCGGTGATGGGCAGTGTAGTCGTCTGCGTCGTCCTGGAGGAACGGTGTACCCCAAGGATCTGTATTGGCTCCGATTCTGTTCAACTTGTATATCAACGATATACCACCTCAACAACATTCTAGACAGTATGGCTACGCCGACGATTCTTGGCCCTCCTCCACTCGGACATCAATTGGACAGAAGTAGAAAGAACACTTACTACAGACATGTCCCTACTTGCAGCACATATCTCAAGACCTGGAACTGAAGCTGAGCGAAGCCAAAACCACCCGCTACTGCCTTCCACTTCAACACCAAGAGGCCATCGCCAGCTTCAATCAACCTCAATGGAGCTGAGCGCCTCTGCCTCAATCCTACACCAACCTACTTGGGAGGGAAGCTTGACCGAAAGCTTTAAGTACCGGCAGCACCTCGAGTCGTATGTGCCAAGGTATCTTCGCGACATAACCTCCTGTGCAGACTGCTGGATCTTCAGGGGTGCCAGTCCCAAACGACCTACGCACCACTGCCTTGGCTTCTGGTCTACAGCACTGCTGAATATGCCGCCCGCGGACTGGTTGCAAAACGCTCTCACACAAAGAAAAGCTGGACCCCGGTTACTCAACGAGACTTTGACGAACCATAAACTGGCTGCCCCGCCCCATCCAACCTGAATTCTCCAGTGCTTTCAGGCATTGCATCTGCAAGCACTTCGGAGGGAGCACCACTCGCACAAAACTAGTGAATAAGGCCCTGCTGGACAACAAGCACATGCGGCCGAAAACACTGTAAAGAATCACACCAACTCGGTAGACAGAGACTGCGCTCTCAGCCGACCTTTTCTGCCGACACGCTGTTAAACTCTCAGTTCCCCATTCACACTTACAGACATGGAATACTCCTGGTAGACATTCCAAGGAACCGAGATCAAAAACTCTCTATTACACTAAGACAGAACTACCACCTGGCAGCCAGCCAAATCTCCAACGCAAGGATATGGTCAACCTTAAACCGGATTATTAGCACAGGAGTCGGTCACGCGTTTCATAGCCCGTTCAATAGCAATATGCACGATGGGGGCTGGGCCATCGCCAGCCTGCCACGTGGTTCTCCATAAGACGCGGATCACATTCTCAATAGTGCCCTACCTTTCGTCGCCGGTGGATACAGAATACTCTCAAACCCCAACCACACAATGAGTTGGCTCCAACGTTTACAACACATTAGCTGCTGCCTTCATACGCAAGAAGAAGAAGCCTTTTTCTCAAATTGTGTGCATGAAATAAACTTTTTTACACCATGTGGTTACACGAAATAGAACGTTCTGTAGATGCCCATAGCTACAACGTGAACATTTGGTCAAAGGATTGTAATACGTTTTTAATTGTTTATATGGTTTTAACAAGTCAAAAACCAACAATACGTTAAGCGGAGATTTTACGGGCCGTTGTTTTACGTTCCCTGCAATGTTTCGTATTTTTACGGCTCCAGTTATTTTACGTTCTGCTGCACGTTTTGAGTCCCAGCTGGCCAGTCAATCCTGTTTTTAACAGGTTTATATTTTTTAACAGTTTGTACATGCGTGAAATTAAGGTAAATGCCATATGGAAAATTTAAGGGTCAGGGTTAACGCCAATTTTTTGTTTAATATGGTTTTTTTATATTCCATTTCTTTTTTCTATGTAATTAATACCAATATTGTTCAAATAATAAAGTCAACATTAGCAGAAGTTTTTGCGGAGTTTTTTATATGTTGGGCCGTGGGTCATGTTGACAGGGCGCCATTATCAGCAGTAGCCCTGGGAGCTAGCATACATTTGTACACACATTCGAGTACAAAGGTTTTGAGAGGCTGGCAGGGACCCCTGAAACGGAATTCTTAAGTACTGCAAAGTGCCTTAAGGAGAGGGGCTAAAACAAAGTTTATCAGGGGTTCTTTTTTAATTGAATCCATCGTGTTTTAAAAAGTAACTATACTACCGGACGTTATTTGTCTAAACCATGAGGATCCAAAAAGTATAGTTTGTGACTTCTACAACTTAAAGTGGTGAAGTTATAGGATAAATCACGCAACAATCAATACGAGGGTCATTTACGTTGTTCAATGGCGTCAAATTTGAAAGTTGCTCTGATTTTGGATAACTAACGGTGGCAAATTGTTGTTGGAGCTCACCGTAAGGAGTAATGTTTACCCTCTTAATGCTTAGTATACCAGTGTAAGGGGGGGCCCAAAGGTTGGCGTCCATATTGTGCATTCAATGGGGCTTGACCTTGTTTCCTCTCTCGTCTTTCTTAGAGGCAAAACGTTTAAGACACTCACACTATCCTTATTTTAATCCTAGCGCTGCTTAATAATTTGCACCGTTTTTTTATCCAAAATGGAGCAACTTTTTGATCCCCTGTAACAACTTTAAAATAACTTTTTTTGATTTTTCTTTTCTGTTTTTTAGTAGGTCCTATATTCCAAACTTGAGTTGCAGTACTACAACTATACCATTTTGGGATTCATTATTGTTAAGACAAATAACCTGGTATAGTTTTCAACCTGGCTGGATCAATTTTAAAACATCGGACCCTAATCTATATCTAGACCCCCTCCTTAAGGCACACTTTGTGTGTCAGACTGTATTAATCAATCAAGTCTTTGTACTCCCAGATGTTTTACAAATGTCTCTGCTAGCTCCCGCGCAGCAGAAATTTCTTTCCGAAGTTAACTTGTATGCATTACAGCATTATCTTTATAAATAGCCACAGTTTACTTATTGATATTGATCGTTTCTATTTT
This sequence comes from Ophioderma brevispina, assembly GCA_023653785.1. NCBI lineage: Eukaryota > Metazoa > Echinodermata > Ophiuroidea > Amphilepidida > Ophiodermatidae > Ophioderma > Ophioderma brevispina. Next base: position 13,871 of record JAMKCH010054943.1, on the reverse strand, counting down.
CACATGTATCTATTGCTGCGCCGAAATACCGGGCTATGCCGAAACGCCCGGTATTTCGGCAGATGACCTTGCCGTACGGCAGGGGTATCTGCCGAAACACCCGGCGTTTCGGCAATTCATGCCGAAAATACGGGCTACGTCATAACCCTGCCGAGTCGAACGGCAGGGTTATTTGCCGAAACCATGGGTTATCCCAGTAGTTCGGCACAGAGGAATCTTTATTACAGCGTGCGGTTGTTGGATGTAACTAAGTTCTTTTGTCAATTGGCTGTACGGACACTGGATGACACGAAATACGTGTTCAGTTGACTCAGCTCGTACGACAGGCTAAGATTAGCTTTAAACTAATAATTTTAGGGTCCGTTCATTATTTACGAGGGCCTTAGGAATTAAAAGATGTGTTTGGAAAATTGCATAACCCCCAATGTAAAGTTACACAGGCCCTATTGCATAGAACCCACACACACAATTAGGTACATCATATGATTTAGGCCTACTGCTGATATGCAGATAGGTGCTTGGTTTACTGAATAATAAATTTAACATGACCCCCTCCATCAGAAAAAAATAAAATCATATAACCCCTTATTTTTCAAGTAGAAAACCGGGGTAGAAAATCCAATATTTGTACTCACGCACGGTGCACCGGGCCCTAATAACCAAACCCTAACCTAATTCTTAACCCTAGGTCCTATAGGCCCTATAACCCCAACCCTAAACCTAACCCGTGTTGCAACCGGCCTAATCAATAAAGGGGACCTTTACAATGGGAGCCATATGTATATCAATGCATACAAAAACGTATATGTTTCCGAATTCGGCTACCTTGCTAAACGAATGTTTAGCAAGGGGTCTTCATGGGGTCTATATGTGGGTGCTTTTGACGTTACAACGTCGTATTTACGTCTACTATTACATAAATGCTTGTTCCTAAATGCCAAAAGCCTGATTTTTAATGAGTTTCATTGTAGAATTGTCCATAAAATCACGAAAAATGCGTAAACACGTGCTCTACACATCTACAGCACGTTAGTTTCCACTTCCCTTCTCCCTGCCGAATGCCCCGGGTAATTCTTCGGCAGAGTTCTGAGAGGAGGGAACCTTCGGCATCCGGGTATTTCGGCACCGGGTGGTCGCGGCACAACACTATGCAGGTGTGCTGTAGAAGAATGTCTGCAGGCATGCGTTTCCAGTTCCCCTATGTGATATCCTGTAAATGTTATGAATGTACCAGATATTTAAATGACAATGTTATTTTTAAATGTGGAGGGATGACAGAGTCAAAGCAAATTTTAGGTAAAAGCCCAGACAGGTACAGTGTAACAACATATGAGGGACATTGATAGGGGTCTTAACACATACTCGTCACCTCACGTTCTCTACTCAACAATGTAGTGGGGAGAACACACAGTAAGTCAATCTCAATTTTAAATCCAATTTTGGGCATTACACGTCGGTATTTCATTTGATATATTTTGTCATATACACATGTAATATCACATAAGTTTTAGATAATATTTCACTTACCTCTAGATGACGCATGGGAATAATAACCACTTTTCATAAGGTACTCAAAATTTCCAACGGAACAATGCAAAATGAGAATTCTCAGTAGTAGGTGATATGGCCGTTTTACTAACTTATTGTCTTCTTTTCAGGATATGATTTATGTTCTTTTTTAATTAGGGATGAATAACAACAAAGAATGTCCGAGGGTTGCTTATTTCCTGGCAAAAGCAATCCATTGTTTTGAGTTGTTTGTTTTTGGGGGCGTGGGCAAACTACTGATCGATGAATAGTTAATAAGCGACACAGTGGTGTCTCCATTTAAAGGTGTGTAACCGATAATGGTCCCATTTTTCATATGATGTTTTCCCCTCTAGTAGGAGCATAGCACCAAAACAACATCAGTATTAGAAATTTGGGATTACAATCGGTCCAGCAGTTTTGGATAGTGGTCGTTTGAACCATAGGCCCGGGTGTGTTGTGATAATAAGGTGTCGACACATTTTGAAGACGGTTTATGTTCATGTTCTTGTTCATAAATATCATGTTATAAAACTTTATCTATCACAATTTATCTTCTCATTGTAATACATTTTTTGATAATATTTTAAAATTGTATGTGGCTGCTATTCGGTGATGATGAACAAATAAACATGATTGATTGATTTGGAACATCAAAACGGAAGGCATCACTTGAGTTAATGAGAACAATATGAAACTTCCTCTGTTTAGTTTCAATATTCTCAAGTTTGATGGATTAAAGTGCAGGGGACGAGGTTGTCGATCGGGTTTTCCCACCTTTAATAGTCAATCACGAATATTTCACGGGGGGGGGGTTCTCAACTTTGGTTTGGGTAGGGACGTGCTCCACGACTCTGGATAGTAGGACCCTAGCTAACCATTTTTTGTGCCAAAAAAGGACCCATAGCTATCCCGAGATGCAAATGATTTTAGCCAAATTTAACCCAAATTGCCATTTCACTGCAAAATTTGGACATTTTAAGCAAATTGGACAATTTTGGCTTAAGATTGAGGAAATGACTAATTTTCCAAAAATTGTAGAAAATTTGGTTTCGATTGAGAAAAATGCCGCTAATTTCCAAACAAATTCAGAAAAAATTTTGAAAAAACGGACCCATTGCTATACCAGAATTTGGCATGAAATGAAAGGGGTCATTGATTATACCAGAAGGCTGAAAATGAGGACCGATGTTCTGTGGCACTACTGTATGGTAGTTTGTGTTGAGAACCCCCCGGGTGATATTCTCCATAATTAAGGGAGAAGTATTATTTGCAGGAAAAAATATCACACAACGCACTAGGTAAAACGCACTTATACTCATGCGCGACACAAATCTGAATGTTTGACAATACAGGACAGTAAATATAAATAAAGTCAGTGCAGTATAAAAAAACCGCAAAATTGGGATCAAGACTGTTACCCAACAACAAGGCACCCAGTTGGGTTCTATTTTAAATAGAGTAGGTTGTTAAACCATTCGTTCCACTGAAGGTCTGCATATCAGCCAAATTGTCACAATTCTGGACCAAATCATTTTTTTTTATTAGTTGCAGTGTTGGTTGTTTTTATATAACACTATTTTAAAACCCTTACCTAAAATTCTGATTAGTCAGCCAAATTAGGTTATATTATACGGGGGGCGGGGGGGGGAGAAGGCGGGGGAGGAGAGGGACGGGAAGGGAAGAAAGTGGTCAAAATAGCACTTTTATCTTACCTGAATATGAGGGCAATAGAACTGCATTTTAATCAGAAAACAGGTTTCTTAAAATAAAGCCAGATCATGGTATTTTTAACCCAAATTGGCCAGAAGGACTAATGGTCAATTATTACTGGCACCAAAAAGTGTTCAATAAAATCTGCCTTTTACAGAAAAAGAGGATAGCCAACTATCCTTAAACTAAATTATGATACTATATCAAAACAATCCAAGGTTTATGATGACTAGTTCCGGCGCTCCTGAAACCCTCACTGCTGTTCGCGGTAGTATGAAAACCCTTCTTCAAAGGAGTTGCCAATATGGGAAATTAAAACCCCCTAGTTCGGTGAAAGTTGGAAATATCGAATTAACACCCTTGCTCCAATTATGGCAATTCTATGAAGAAGAATTATGATTTTCATTGCGAATTTTCAGCAATACCTTCGGGGTGAATTTTGTTTCGACATGCCTTAGGTTTATCTCTAAGGTCACCCGGTTTTTATTAACACATTTTTATCGTTACATTCACCAGTTTGACGATTTATTTGCGAGATATAGCCCCATTGCGAGAATTGTTCTCTATAGTTTTATTGACATATACTGTTTCTATTTTTTTGTCCTAATTAGTAGGGTTCAAAATGAAGTCCATCTGAAGTTTGGGGGAGAAGAAAGGTTGAAGGGTTGTGTTTTGTACTTCAAGGACGATGAACAAGATTTTTTGGGGTTCAACCCTCTGGGAATGTGGGGGCGGGAAACTCCGATAGAGGTTTTTTTCAAAATGGCCGCCCAAAATTCCAGAATAATGACATATTAAAGCTAACAAAGCTTACCTGAGAGTTACTGAAATTCAATTATGGGGTATTCTTAAGCTAATTATTGTGCAAGTATTCCAATAATTAGGAATTATGATAGGTACCTTTTTCGAAATGGCTGTCAAATGTGCCATTAATATAATAGCCTTTTGGGCACAATTTATCAAATACAAACTAAATCAAAGTGAATATGTTTGAAGTGTAATTGTTTGTATTCTAAGGTGCTGAACCAAGATATTGGCCCAAACATCTGGGAAATGTGGGGTAACTCTCGCTAGAGGGTGTTTTCAAAATGGCCGCCAAAATTCCAGAAAATTGGGATATGAAAAACATATCTGTGAATCAAAATTGAAATCATTTTTGGGTATTTTCGTATAAGCTTTATTTTGTGTATGCTTTTCACGTAATTAGTAATTAGTCTAGGTGCTCCTTAGAGGGCGCTTTTTCAAAATGGTCGCCAAAAATACCAGGAAAGCATATTACAGCCATCTGAGAATTAAAATATAATCAATTTTGGGTGTTTCTTAAAGGTTAGTTATGGATTATGCTATTCTCATAATGAAATTTATAATTGTACGGGTGTGTGAAAAGCAGATATAGTCCGGCGGGAGAAACAGTCCGGGGGCTCCATAGACGATTAACGGGATAAGCGTGAAACTAATGTTTTTGCGTGAAGAGTCAACGAATCGATTGCCCTATGTACCTTTGTTCCCGGACTATGCGTACGCCGGACCATAATTACTTCTACACCGGTTTTAAAGCGAGCTTTTTAAAATGGCAGCCAAAATCCATGCAATGCAATGGCCCCTTCGGGACCGTTACAATTAATTTTATAAATAACATATAAATAAAATTTAAATAAGGATGTTTACTGTTAATATTTTCAAGGATGCTGAGCAAGATTTTTCAATCAAACAAATATTTGCTGATAAAATATTATCAATAAAATATCAAAATTTACACTAATAAAATTTCAATTAAAACATGTAAAAAATAAAGAAATTAATTCTTGTTCTTTCCAATAAGACATGTCATTCCTTAGTTAATAGGTATATATCATTAATTATTAATTGGAGGATTTAGAAAAAAAAAAACGTTTAATGAATTAATTAATTGGTACATGTCAGAAAGTAACATTGTTATAATGTTCATACATAGTCAAAAGGAGAGACCCGGTAAATTTCCAGACACTTATGTTTTTATTCCGTAAAAAAAACAACAGAGCTTAAATGAGTTTGGATAGGGATAGAGCTCACGGTTGTGGGTTATATAGATGTGTCCCATATATGTAGGGTTGGGTGGTTTTAATTCACTAATTAGCATAAACTATTATGTTTTAGGAGAAATCAGTATTTTAAGGACGAGAAAAAACGGAATATTCAATAAAAATATTTAATTTTAAGGAAGGTCACCTAATAGTACCAATATTTTTGACAGGTAAGATATTGTATGTGTGCCTACTCACTCATTTAAAGCTCGTAGTTTTTTTCGGAAAAACAAATAGTGTCTTGGTAAATTGTGATGCCAGGACGCTTCCTTTTCGTCAGATATTTCCCTGAAAATGTTTTAAAAAATATTTTCCGATTTAAACAACCAGAAGTACTTTTAAATATCAGCTAATTAATGATTACTTCGTGTGTCGGACTTGCTGAACTTATTGACTTTGGAAAAAAAGTCGCAAACACGACACATACCAATCTATGGATAATCAATTATATCGGACCGCAAGTAAGGTTTTATGAGACGAAAGAAATTTCTGGAAAGTACATTGTGTGGGTTTACATATGGGTTATAATAATGGAAGAGAAGACAAGTCTAAAATCGATCATGTTGCTGCTTAGACGCATAGGTGACACAGCAGGGACACCATATTATCCTCGGGTGATTATAAATTGTTTCGTTTATTAAAAACACACGGTTGTACAGAATATATTACTTAAAAGATATGTCAAAAGAGATATATTTCCAGTGATATAATATTCCAATATAGTTGTCAAAGCGAGTAATAGATACAAGAGGTGGTTGAAGGAGGGGCCATCACAATCAGAAAGCAGGCAGCAATTGAACAGAGACGAGGGCAAATCTTCAAACCTTCTGATGGAAATGGAATCTGGCAAAAAAAAAACCAGATTCCCTTCTCTTCTTGTGAAATTTTAGCCTCTCCTCCTCGCCTTTCAAATCATTTTCGGATTCCCTCTTCAAACATAATCTTCCACCCACCCACACCTCATGGCAAATGATCCTCCTTATAAGTATTATAGGGACGTGTGTTTCATATGTCAGAAAAATATCTGTGATTCTGTACTCCTGCACCCCGTCTCCGCACCTCCCTTTCCTTTTTTTCCCCCCAAGGAAATGTTGTAGTATTTTGGTTGTTGTAAAGTTTAAGTAATAAATAACTTGTGTTGAGAAAACGACAAGTCCAGGTGCATATTGTTTATTTTATTGATTTATCAGTTTATCTTTTTTGAATTAGGGCCTCTATTTTATTTCAAACATATTTGAGAGGAACAGTCATGGAAGAACTTCTAGCAACCACGAAACACTTGTCCATATGAAAAAACAGATTAAATTATTGAGTTCTGTAAAAATGTCAAATTTTATGTGAAGTGTTAATTTTGTCATATACCCAACTCCGCCCATTTTCGAAGTAGTGGTTGCATTGTGTGAAAATGGACGCTAGCATGCTGTTCGGCGCTGTTCAAAATGATACGCATTTACTGAATAAGTAATTGAACGAAGAATAAGAAATAAATTACTGTGGGGGTATAAGTGTAAACAGATGGAAAAATACATGTGGAATATACATTATGGCATTCATGAGATAACCGGGAAGAGCCTTTTGTAAAACCACGTCCCCGTGGGAAAAAGAAAAAATCAAAATATGCGGCGGAACTCTTCTCATTTAAAGGAGGTGGTCTTGCTTTACGGGGACAGTATAAATGTGTGAAAAATACGTGTGTATCAGCTACTGGTTAATATAGATTGATTCTATTACATTTTTCAAGACTTTTTCACGGTAAAGTGCATCAAGAGATCAAACATGGCTCCATTTTTTGGATGGAAAAGTTCTTGCTTTCAGTCCAAAATAAGCTAAAATAGTTAACTACAATGCATTTCTTCCAACACAATTTTTGCACTAGTTGTCACATGAATTTATAGTGCCAAAGAGTACTGAAATTGTAAAATTCGGATGAGTTCTGTTCATTTGGGTACTTTTTGTCACTATAGATTCATGTGACAATCAGTGCAAAATTGTATTGGAAGAAATGCATTGTGGGAAGAACACTTTACCTCCTCTTGCTCCATATACGGTGAGTCCAAAAAGAAAGTTCGTTCTTTCTTGAAATTATGGTGAAAACGGAGTAAAATTCTCTCTGGAGTGAATAATATTCGCGTTTACTTTTCGAAAGAGTGAAATGTTATTCTCTTGTGCTGATTTTACTCTCTCTGAATGAAAATTTCCACTTTTTTTGGGATTAGAAAGTAGGCTGTATATATAGCGTAATACTCTGGTAAAACTGGAAAGAAAAAAACAACAAGAAGTGACGAAAGTACATAACGTGCTATTTTATGCATAAATCATGCAAATTAGCTGCTTAATCAAGATATTTTGTTCTCAAATCTACTATTCAAGTTAGGAACCTCTTCCCCTTCTATACCTTCCACCATGATTCGTCACTATAGCCCATACAGAACCCCAGAAAATAGTTAACAATTCAAAACTTTAAACCAAATCTCACATATATACATTCAAAACAGAATTATGTAGTATCGCTTCCGTAACTTCATTCGGGCGAGACAACAAAACGTTGTTTTTTTTTTCTGTAGACACTATGGAGTTTGGACCTCAACCATATGAGCGTTTATAGTTGAGACTTCCTTGTACATATTTACACATAGGTAACAAACACATTACTAATGCATAATTTAAGCAAAACATTGTTTATTGTAGTTGCTATAATGGGAGCTCCACTAAATGAGCTTATATCAAAGACTTTCTTACACATGTCATTGGTAACATTGCATAGTAAGGAGCTAATTTGCATATTTTTGCAAAATTTATGCACAAAGTAAAAACCTCTGGTTTATTATAGATGCCGTGATGAGGATGGGCCCTTCACCATACACAAGCTCTAGAGCTTCCATGCAGAGACATTACATAATCGATGATCTCATTTGTGTAATTTATGCAAGAAATAGAAAATGATAATGTTTATCCTATAACTTCATTTTGGCATTTTAGCTTTGATAACCATTTAAAAAATATCAATTATGCATTTTCAAGACCATTCAGGATTAGCACATTATCCATCAAAGGTGTGTGTGATCTTGGTGTAAAAGCTGAAATCATTCCTTGGATTTCAGACTGAGATCTGACATCTCATCGTCAGAGAGTGCTGTACCATTCTGCAACTTCTGAATGTGAAACGCTCTCTTGTGGTGTCCCCCAGGGCACCAAGTTTTGGTCCCTTTACTTTCATCGGTGTTATTTTTAGTGCTGCAGCTGATTGATGCCAAGACTCGCACCTTTAAATAATGCATCGATGATTTAAGGCGTGCAGAAATTCTTCCCACCAATGAACCTAGCCATATTGACAAGATGTCCAAGACCTGAGTGCTTGAACCTACAGTACACAAGCATCTCAACCATTATACTGATGAGGTTTAAGCTAATGTAGGTTTGCGTGTATAAAAGACATCTTCCTAGCCCCCTGTTCTTAAAATTGCGGGCAAGGACTTGAGGTGGTGACAGGCTTCTTGGCTTGCTTTTCCATCTAGCTGGGAAATGCAGTTAATGACATGATGTTTGTAAGGGTAGCTAGCTTCCGACTGTACATCTCAACCATTTGTAAGGGTTTTGGCCCTCCAGAAGGCTGGAAGACTGACGATTTGGGTCTGAATGTATTCCGTATGTCCACCAGACCCTGTGGTACAATATGCGCCACCTGGCCGTTTTGAATTGGTAGATTCCACAGATGGCAGTCCAAGAACGCTGGAGTATGGCGTCTATCCAGAAACGTGTTTTACCTATTATCTTGGGTGCTACTTAAGCCTTTCGGCCCGATAGAAGCGCCTGAGCGTTTTTTCTTGCAAATAATAAATCTTGAAAATACATTCAGATCTTTTTGGTATCTTCTCAAATGTGGAACAATCCATCAGATGGCAGTGTGGTATAATTTTCATGCGTTTATCATGTGCTTTAAATAACAACTTTCGGCAATGCGTTTTGCCATGAGAATGCATGGAATTGTATCTGAGAGAATCTAGACATGTCTTTAGGTGACAGTTCAAAAAATGAATCCCTAAAATTATCTCCGGGTTTAAGGTTAAACAACTCATTCCAAGAAGAGCCCTTGACTCAAGAATGACACTTTTCAGCAGGGGGCTTCGTCTCTTGCCAACTCGATATTGATTGTACCTGGTGAGATCATAGATATGGCTTGAAATAAACATTTCTGCCCCTGATCAGCCATTAGCCAGGATTTATGGGAGGGGGTGCGGATTGCCAGAAGCGGCTTTTGTTGGACAAAACAATTTTTTTTGCCCCAAATTTTTAACCGGCGCCTAAAAAAATCTGAAGGGGGGGGGGGGTCAAGGAAGGAATGTTTCATCGTGTAATCAGAATCGTAATAATGCATTAATGCAGTCGCATGACCAATTGACCAGGCCCAAGAAACCACAGAACATTCCTAGTATGACAAGAGCATTAATCAGATAACCACCAACACCCTTAACACCAACCCAACCACCACCCAAAAGCTTTTTATACAGGACAGCAAACTTCAAAATGACAAAGGGACCTTTGCACTACTCCTCGTTGATGTATATAGGATGGCGTGTTACATTAGCACGGGTGGACCGCTATTGAAGCCCAGACCAGGACATCAGTTGTGAAACGAAGCAAAAAACAACACCCAAAGGAATTTGACACCATCCAAACACAAGCTTCAGTGTTAAAAAAACAACCAAGCAGTGTCTCATGTTTGTAATTATGTATTTTAAACAGAAAAATAGCATTCTTTAACACCATTTGGTGTTGTTGACCCCCTATTGAAGCTGGACCTGTGGTGTTTTTTACACGCACTTTTGAGTTTGTTGTAGTAGCCGACACTTTATAAAAAAATGTGCATAAGGCAACAAAGTATTCCTTAAGGAGATTATATACAAATATGTGTACACAATTCGGTGGAGGATTATTGGTGTATGCATCAAGGGAACGATAAAGTGCTCTCTACCCATGCCATAACCCGGCATTTATTCATTATAATGATAATATCTGTCACAATTGTTGGTGAAAAAAATACCATAATTTTCCTTGAGGGTGCATTCATTCATGAGGCGTACACTGGCATATATGAGTTACAAAATTGACTATTGTAATTCCATAATAAATAACAGAACTAAAATTTGATTGTCTAATTGAGGGTGTATATTGCGCCGATAATCATGTAAAATACTCCCTATTCCCGGAAAACACATTGTTCAGTTGTTAATAAAGTGGACAATTGAACCCATTCTTTGCCAGTTATATTTACACATTTGTCAGAGGAGGGTGGGGGGGACTCCAGTTGCGTCCAAATTACACTATAGCTACTATAGTATTAACCTGGGTTGCATTATTAACCAATCCGAAAGGTCTGAATATCACCGTATAATTTGCAATATTGCATTTTTTTTTTTTTTTTTTTTTTTTTTTTAACTTTGTTCAATTTAAGAAAATTATAGTGTGTTCACTAAAAGATGAAATAGACCTTTGATATACACATTGAGATAACACTAGGCAGTACACACTTCTTCCAATGCAATTGACAAATGAAGAGCGCCGCTCATTACTCTCACTACTGAATGGTGAGATTCATATTTGTGATACAGCTTGGGGTGGGTGATTTGGGAAATTCTACAAACGTGTGTTCATGCTGGTCGATAGATTTTTAAACCTCAGGTGGTCAAAAAATTATAGCGCAAGGATAATGGGAAAATCCGGTATGGTCTCGGCTTATCGGAAGTGAAAAACAATTTAAATAAGCCTTACTTTGGTTGAGTGTTGGGTGTTGTGTTATGTTAGGAACGTTGCGCCAGCAGAGTCAAGACGGAAATGAGGTGAAAAAAAAGACTCCTAAATAATCGTTAGAGTATCGCGATATAATGGACGAGTGAAATGACCACCAAATACTGTGTACGAGTTATATGCGACGTCATTCTGACCCCCACCCACCCCCCAAGTTTGTATCATGGCAACACCCCCCCCCCGGTGACAATTTAATTTATAATAAGGTGACAATTGCAAATATGCATGGCTATTTTCCGCAGTGGAACAAGTTTGAACTGGAAATGCAATGGCAGTATTGTTGCTGTCATAATGATACTGCGCAGAAGACCGTGGTTGTGGGCGCCGGGTCAAGGCATGGTTTGCATGAACGTTACAATGTACACACATATTTACTTACATTCGGTTGTGTGTCTACTTAGGTCATCCCAGAATGAACTACACATGCGCGAATTGCAATCGGAGACTAGCGTCGGTGGACTTGTCACTAGAATATTGATCAGGCTTCAATAGAGGAGGTTGTGTGTGCTAGGGCTATATAGGGAGAGAGGGTCAAAACGTGCAGATTTTTAGTTGTCTTTTTGGCTGGGGGCATTAGTGGATTTGAAAATCAGGGGGGTTTTTTATGGAATGAAAACATGCAATTGACAGTTGTGGGTTCGAGTACCGCTGCGGCCAAGCATTCGGGCAAGGCGCTTTACCTCGCTTGCCTCTCTTTACCCAGGGGTGAAATGGGGAGCTGTTATAGAGGGAATATCACAATTTTAGTGCTGATAGACAGCACAAAATAAAGTGACACAATATTCTGATGATTTCCTGATGACATCCCAGATGGTAGCGTAATAATTATAACGGTGAAAAAATGCATTAAAATCTGATTATTATTATTATTCCAGTTGGAAAATGGTGAAATGAGAATATACACTAAAATGATCAGTGTGCTTATTGTGACTCAAATGATTAATCATAAATACCGTCTACACTTGTTGCTGTAAATTAATTGATTTAATTCTGAATACTTTGAGTAGTACTGGCTGTACCTCCCGAGTACCAGGAAGGCTTCACCATCGCAGCTCAGTTGATACTTTTACCTGAATAAGCGAGCCCTAGATCTAGGGCTAACTTTTGAGTAAACCATACTCAAATCAGTTAAGTTAAAGACACTATCAGTGATCCACCCGAAGGAGTCAACATATTTTAAATCAGAAATAGCTTAAAAGTGAAGAATAAGTCTGTAGAATTCTCCAAAGATAATTTTCCAAACGAAAAATTGATAGAAAAGGAAGATTAAAGCAGTGTCCAAAGAAATGAATCTCCATTCAATTACATGTTGTAGTAAGTGTCCCGTACGGACAGTAAAGACTAAAATAGCCGATTTTTGAGCTTATTAGGTTGCTTTTGGTCCTATAACTTGTGAGGTATGTTAGGATGCCTAAACTTGATACAAATACGCAAAATCTGATTTTTGATGATTTTTTTGATTTTCTGGTTGAGAAAATTTTGACTACCTCAAGAGGTTTTTGAACTATCAAGGATTTGAAGTGACAATAAGATACTAAACTACTGCTTGTTTGTGTCCGTTAGTTTTACAAATTTTCTAATATCCATTTGTCTAATATCCATTTGGTCTAATTCCACTTGGTTTAAGTCCACCTGATCTAATATCTACTTGGTCTAATATCCCTTTGGATGTTAGACCCCAAATAATGATTTACACATGATTTAAAATATTAAACCAAATGGAGAATTAGACAAGATGGACATTAGACTAAATGGGAATTGTTAGACAGATGGATGCAGGACCAGAGGGATATTAGACCAAATGGTAGTAGACCAAATGGAATCAGACCAGCTGGAATTAGACCAAGGCGAATATTAGACCAGATGGGTATTAGACCAATTGGCATAGACTAATTCGGTAATAGGCAATATGGATATTAGACTATATGAGGTTAGACCAGAGGAATATTAGGGACTACATGGCTATTAGACTCAATGATTATTAGCCTAATGGTATATTAGACTAAATGGTTTAGCCCAATTGGAGTTGGGACGAAATGGCCATCAGACCAATTGGGGTTTACATCCAAAAGTACCCTCGGGTTTTCTCCTGCTTCTAAACCTTTGCGCGAAAAATAAGCAATTTGGGCCAAAATGGGTTTAAAATCTCAAAATTCTTGATATTTTGCCCACCGCCCCCTAATTTTTTTTTTTTTTTTTTTTTTTTCCTTTCCCCAAAAAATCACTACCCCCCCCCCCAGAAAGAGGCCACTGCCTGGCACCGCCCCTGGTTTAGGACTATGGTAAGTTTAACATTGAGGTTACAGTTTGAAAACCAATTTTGTGATACTTCCAATACTATATGTCTCATTGTTTAGTACATGTAATTGAATCACGAGTAAACTGAGACCGCTTACTTTTCTTGGTCATAATCTAAGGATGCCAGAGGGAGAGCACTGTAGGTTTATATGCTTCTACACAACCGCCGCATGCACGAGGAAGCCAGGACGACAGAGAACATCATATCTCTCCTACAGCCAAAAGCTCTTGGGGGATACAAAACAACATGTTGCACCAAAGGTCATCTCACTTGGCCCAAAACAGAAATGACTGGATCTTCTTTCGCAACCCTCCCAGGAAACTTGCGATCGCCTGCTGCGCATTCGACTGATGATGATGACATTGAATCAGTGAAACTGAAACGTAGCATTTTATTTCGATGACGTATGAATTTATTTCACAGCTGGTTTCAACCCAAAGAAATTTCACTATTCATTTTAACTT
>JAMKCH010054941.1:0-44435 GCA_023653785.1 Ophioderma brevispina | reverse complement strand
AACGCACCACTGCTTACAAACTCACCTCCAACAAAGCAGACTCTAAAAGAGTCGTGTGTAGAAATCACTGCTGTCAACCTTTTTTTTACCCCTTGTTACAAAGCAAGTTATTCATTTAAACTAATACTGTGTCCCATTCACATCATTACATGAAGCTGATATGAAGAAGAAAGACCTAATACTAAACATCAACGTTTGAACCAATTGTATATTTTCCTTGTTTGATACTATTATTTTACATTTTGTTTGATTCCCTCATGTCCAAGCGACAATCTAAACAATATGTTTACCACAATATGGATTACACAATGACCAGGTGGAATTGAGACAATCAGAATTAATCCCCTAATCTAATCCAATTTACATGCACATAGATGGTTGGACTCTCTGTACAGGGGACAAACAACAACCGTTTGGACGTCGTCTTGTCTGTGGCTGTTAAGCGACAATGGTTCACTGATTACCCTGATGAATCAGCAGTCTTTAGAGTCACTTCATGGTTGTACCCACTGTCACTTTGAAAGAAAGATACGTATGAGGTTTAGAACACTGCAGTAATGCATAGAGCAGATGCGGTAATTCATGAAGATCGCCCACGCCCAGCTGTTGTGTCAGAAATGTGACGGCATAAGTTAGACTTCAGTTCAAAGCCCACTCAATCGATATCTGTCACATTTGCATCTGCATAATGCCTGTTTCCTCGTAATTTCAGAGTTTATTTGCCAAATTCGCAATGACTTTGGGACAGATTTTCTGACTTGACTGACTAATTCTCATAAAAAAATCAACGCATACCGGAGTACCTAATTATCCATAACAGTCCTGAAAGATTATGAGGCAGCAACTTTCAGAACAATCATTTAACAAGTGTACTGTGCTCTCAACTTATTATTACCAAGAGCTTTAGAAGTAACTGGCTAGGTCTCAGGTTCCCCTCAGGTCACTGGTCAAGTGATGTATTTTCTTTTTCAGTATCTTGTGAAAACAAATTGATACTTACCAAGTCCTGGTGGTACTGGGGACACCGGGTGACCATGACAAACAGGAAAATGAATACAATTTTTAAAGAGTAAATATCAGGAAATTTTAATTAACAAAATCAAATACGTATCTCTGTAGTTTATTATTTCTGAGTATGACTTTGAAACAAATTGAGGGTTAGAAAAAAAAAATTCTACACACACGGATTTCCTCTCTATACACGTAATGAGTGAAGACTTAACTCTCAAAGAATAAAATGCTTTGATCCACTCCAAAAGTAGTAAGCTCTACGCACACAGAGTGAACACTCAACCAAAAGAATAATTTGGCACTCGTTTGAGGAGTTAAATAAAGGACAACACAACTTTTTGGACAATTCACTCTTTTGGAGTGATTTTCACTCGTTTTTGAGTGAAATTTCACTCATGTATAATATCAAAATCACTCTTTTGGCAGTGATGTACAAGAGTTTACTCTTTTGGGGAGTGAAATTTTTCACTCTTTACATTTAGAGAGTATGTCATTATGGCCAATTTGGTTTTCTTTTCATTCGGGAAAGGGTCCCAAAATTAGCCAAACCAAGTAGCGTAAACCAGACATTTGCAAAGGGGGGGAGGGGGATGGCAAATGGGGTGCCGAGCATTTTCTGAGGGGGCGCGAATTTGGGTCCTTCTCCATAGACACTGTACACAAATGGTCACTACCCAATGGTCACTTCATTGGGGGGCTGATTCTGAGTGGTGGATCCCAAAAACACAAGGCGAACCAGTATTTACGCAATGCGTAAATATGTCCCCGCCGAATAACGCGATCACTAAGTGACAACTATAACTGCACCATTCCCCACCCTTATTTTGGCCATCACTAGTTCGCCAAAAAGACCTTGAAAAAAATGGTTACTCAGAAATGACTCCAGAAATCTGAAATTTAGCCACCCCCTCATGCACAATCCCTGAAATTAACTAAATTTAGTAAAAAATATGAATAAAATTATTCAAAACACATTATGTTTTTATAAATCATCATAACGGAAGCCTCATTTTCTGTTTTAAGTTTCGCGTCGATATTTCAACCGTTTTGAAGTGAGAGCTAAGACCGTGATTTTGTAATCCCCCCCGTAGAGTAATGTTATAAAATTCATATTGGTCGACCAGATGGGCATTCGCTCACATACATCCAAACCAAACATCCTTTTAGCCCTAAAGATTCACAGGGTGGGAATGAGCAAAAATAGTAGCTTCCTTTAGAAACCAAAATTTCGACCACTCCGGTAAAATCGGAGGTGCCCATGGGGACGAGGCTAGTAGCAACACGGACCTCGTACTTTAAGTATGGAGTGACTATGTGTACATACAAAACTCAGGGATTTGTCCACCCAAACAAAATTAGGGCATACACATATAAAATTCTGAAGGACAAGGACAAATTTATGTAACTGGAGCACTATTGGTATTTATAAGGCAGATAAATGTTGTTATAGTTAGTCATTGCATTTGCATGTGCCACATTGGAAGACAACAGGTATACTCACTGAGTGATTGATGTTCCTCAGAACTGAGATACGGTCAGTTTAGAAACCCAAAAGGCGTCACAGCCAGCCGGCATCTGCATACTTCACTTGGTTTTCTCAATGTAGTAGCAATTTCTCCCATTAAACTCAACCCTGGTGGGCAGTCTCCAAGTGCTTAAAATTAAAAATTAAAGCAGAATAGGTAATAAAAGATGTAGCAACAACCACTGCATTACAAACTCACCTCCCAACAAAAAGAAGAAGACTCTAAAAGAGTCGTGTGTAGAAATCACTGCTGTCAAACGTTTTTACCTTGTTACAAGCAAGTTAGTTATTCATTTAAACTAATACTGTGGCCCATTCACATTCATTACATGAAGCTATATGACAGAAGATAAGAAACATAAAACTAAACTCAACTTTGACCAATGTATATTTTCCTTTGTTTGATAATATTAGTTTACATTTTGTTTGATTTTACTCATCATGCAAAGAGACAATCCAAACAATATTATGTTTACCCACAAAGAGGGATTAACAATGGACCAGGTGGAAATTGAGACAATCAGGAAGTAATCCCCTAATCTTAATACAATTTTACCTGCAATCTAAGGTTTGACTCTCTGTAAGGGGGGACAAACAACAACCGTTGGAAAAAACGTCGTCCTTAGGCTGTGGCTGTTAAGCGACAAATGGTTCACGATTACCTGATGACTTCAGCCGTATTAGATAGAGTTCCCTTCATTGGTTGTACCAACTGTTTCACTTTGAAAGAAAAGATACGTATGAGGTTTATTTTTTTTTTTTTTTTTGAAAAATGCAGGAATGCAGTAAGAGCAGATGCGGTAATGCAGGAAGAGCCGCCCACGCCCAGCGAGTGTGCAGAAATGGACTGCTAAGTTAGACTTCAGTTCAAAAGCCCACCACTCAATCGAATCGGTCACCATGCATTCTGCCAATGCCTGTGGTTCCTCGTAATGTACATAGTTTATTTGCCAAATTCCAAATGATTTGGGAAAGCAGTTGTTGACCTCTGATCTGACTAATTTCAATAAAAAAATCAACGCATTAACTAGTACACTAAAATTTATCCCAATAAGCATCTGCAAGATTTGAACGGCAGCAACTTGTCCCAGCAAGCATTTTAACAAGTGTACTGTGCTCTAACTATTATTCCAGAGAGTATTAGAAAGAGTAACTGGCTAGGTTCCAGGTTCCATCATGGTCACTGGTCAAGTGATGTATTTTCGTTTCAGTAGCTTTTGAAAAACAAAATTGCATACTTACGCAAGTCTGGTTGGTCGGGTACACAGGGGGACCTATGGACAAACATGAAAATGAATTACAATTTTTAAAGAGAATATCAAGGTAAATTTAATTAACAAAAAATCAATAGTATCTCGGAGTTATTATTTCTGAGTATGAAATTGGAAATACAAATTGAGGGTTAGAAATTCACACACTACTGAGTCCTACTATCTACACGTAAAGAGTGAATAAACTTAACTCTCAAGACATTAAAATGCTTGTACATCCACTCCCAAACAATTAGTAAACGCTCTACTTCAAACAGAGTGAAAATCACCCCCAACAAAGAATCATTGCACTCGTTTGAGGGAGTAACTAAAGGACAACACAAATGTTGGAAATTCACTCTTTGGGTGATTTTTTCACTATTTTGAGTGGAAATTTCAACTCATTATAATACAAAATCACTCATTTGAGAGTGATGTACAAGAGTTTTACTCTTATGGGGAGTGAAATTTTCATCAATTTACATTAGAGAGTATGTCTTATGGCAAATTTGGTTTTCTTTAATTTATGGAAAGGTCCCAAAATTAGCCCAAACCAAGTAGCAGTAACCAGAAATGCAAAGGGGGGGAGGGGGAGGGCGATGGGGTGCCGAGGCACTTTTATGAGGGGGCGAATTTGTGCTTTCCATAGACAATGTACTAAAAATGGTCACCTACTACAAACGGGTCACTTCATTTGGGGGCAGGATTCATGATGGTGGGGGGATCCAAAAACACTCGGCGAACTCGTATTATGCAATGCGTAAAATATGTACCCGACGAATATCGCGATCACTACGTGACAACTAAAAACTGCACAGTCCACCCTTAATTTTGGACATCACTAGCTCGCCAAAAAAGAACTTGAAAAAAAATGGTTATCAAGAAAATTGACTCAAGAACTCTGAAAAATTTATATGCAAAAAAACTCCCTGAAATTAACTTAAATTTAGTAAAAATATGATAAATTATCAAAAACACATTTGTTTTATAACTCATCTAACTGAAGCCTTTTTCCTTTTCCCAAATGTTGACTGAAAATATGCATTTCCTTCTGAAGAAGTGGACTGCCCCAACCCAAAATTACCATATATACACACCCCTCTAAAAGAGACAATGGTCTCGGACCAGTGACACCAGGTCCACGCCCCTGTCAGACGTTAGCTCTCCCTAGATTCAGTTTGGGACTTCAGCCCACACGGACGCGTGTACATATCATGCTGTGGGGCGGGTCTGGAAGTGGCGAGGAAAGTAAATTGGAAAGGAAAATCAGGCTTCAGTTAATGATTTATAAAACATAATGTGTTTGGGAATGTAATAAATAATAAACTGAACTGATTTCCTTACACCAATGTTGAAGAAACATAGCATTAACCCCGTTGGAGATGAATATTTCAATCAACACCAGACTAGCTCACTTAGTCGGAGGTGGAGCATGATATTTCGGATCAGCATAGGAGGCAGTCAAAGGTAGACCAAAACGCCAGAGCCCAAAACACATGGATCTAGAGTCCAAAAGTCAGGAAGCCATAACTCACCTAGATAGTGGTGGAGGCTTACACCAGGGGTGAGTAAGAGGACCTCAGACTTTATAATGTGATAAAGGACCTGGCCAAAGTTTTTTCGAGGATAGCCAGAGCCGCAAATCCCGCAGAGAAAAACCCCAAGCCTAGGAATAGGCGCGAGGAAGAACTCCGAACAGAGACTGGAGGTGCGACGTTAGCCCTGGCACAAAGGCCCGAAAGCACCCGCGGCAAAGCGGGAGGAGACAAGACCTCACAGCATTGCGAACTTGAGGATCGGGAAGGAACCAGAGAAGTGCAAGGTGGACCCGCGTAAAGAAGCGGGGCAAAGAAGCCTAACCCACAAAAACGGAGGAGCGGGCCACTAGAGAGGGGGTCCGATCAGAGCACACAGAAGAACCCCGGCGGAGAGAGGCCGGGGGAGATTAAAGGTTGCGAGGACTGACCATTGAAGGCTAAAGGCACAGCCCTGAGGGCTGAGAGAAACTCCGCCCCTGAACCCGGAGGAGGAAGTACAAGGAGAAGGAAAATCTCCGAGCTAATCCAGCCGGGAAAAGGGACCTGAAAGAGTAATAAAGGCGGAGGGCTAGAGCGATCGCGCACCCAAGGGACGATGGTGGGGGCTTGCCAAGCGACTCGCCGATTAGAACTCGACACGCACCGAGGGAACTAGCTTTCGGGTCAGAAACGGACTCCTTGCAGGAGTCAATGGATCGAACCAACGTCAACGAAGAAGGATCGAACTCCGAACCAACCAAGGCTGTGGAAGGCTGAGTTAGCAGACCGAAAAATCCAGACAGAGGATGATCGGAAACAGCCACAAGGAGCCTCAAAATAGCGAAAGTCCCACCTCAGAATGTCACAGTCAGGAGGTGAAGGGACGATTCAGGCCGCGACTCGGAAGCAGACAGAACCACCGAGGAAAGAATGAGGCAGACCTCCGCAAAAACCGGGAGCCGCGGCACCTGAACCGGGCAACCGAAGAACAGTCAAAGCTAGATTAATGATATAAAACTAGCACTCCACCAGATCGGGCCAGAGTCAATCATGGCCCGAAAAAGTAGATAGACAAAGTGGGTAAACCACCGAGAAGCCTACCAGCGGGGAGAACCCAGAGGTTAGCTCCGCAGCGAACACGAGTCGAGCCTCGAGAGGCACGACCAGAGCGCAGAGCTCACTACACTGCCTAGGGAAAGCCGAGCAGAAGTCTAACCAGTGTCGACCTGCAAGCAGGAGAGTAAGGTGACAAAAGTCGTTATCAGAAGGGACAAAATGATCCAACAACATGAGGAACTTCTTGGACGAACGACGAATCCAGGTATCGAGGGAGGACAAACAAGGAGCGCGGGCCGAATCCGGCCAACGGCATAAGATGCCAACGAGCAAGAGGTCCGCGCGGCAGACATGCGGCTCGACACAAATCTCCCGAGGAGAAGAAACTGAAGAGAGCCACCGGAGAGGTGCTACCTGAATGGGCGAGATACCGAGTTAAGGATCACCAAGCATGCGCGAAAAGGTGAAGTAACCAAACTCGTCAACCAAACTAGAGACGTCAGAACATGGAATAGAATGAAAGAGAATGAAAGAATGACTCAACCGCTGGGGGTACGTCCCAGAGAATTTCCCACGGGAGAGAGAAGCTCCCAACCGAATTTTAAAGTTAAGGTCATTGGGATCCGAAAGGATAGAAGGATAAAATCCCGCGGAAGAGGGCAGACCACCATGTCAACAGCTCCCAGGTCGTAAAGGACAGGGAGCCAGAGCACTCCCGAACGTGCCCCCAGGACACGAGGGTACAAGGGGAAAGCACACGAACCAGTCGGCAAGGCACGGGCGGGAAGCAAGACCCAAGTCCATCTGCAAGAAACAACTGAGAAAGCCACTTTGAAGGCGAGTTCTGAGGAACCACCAAAAAGGAATACACGTCGTGGGGATTCCCAATAGGCAGCACAGTTGCGACAGACGGCGTGGCAAGAAACCGCGCAAGAACCAACGTGAAGAGATTTCGTCGAAACAACGGAGCCTGAAAAAAACCGCTGGAGGAGCCGGGGGGGAACCCCCTAAGACAGACCCCGATTGTAGGAATCCGGGAGCACACCCTGCGTAAGGCCCGGACGAGCCCCAACCCCAACGCTAGGCCCGGACGAGCACCAAACGGCTAGGCCGGAACAAGGCCGACGCTATGGCCCGTACGCGAGCCCCAAAGGGGGGCATCGTCGAGCCGATCCAAAACCGTGTCAGGTCCCCGAGAGACAGCGGACCGGGTTAGTCAGCTGGGAGCAAAAGGAATGGTGCATGAGAAACTGTAGGAAGCCACAGTCCCTAACTCCCGAACCAACGGGGGAATGGATCCACGGTCAAGCCACCGACCCAACAGTAGGCGGGTCCAGGCGAAGTCGAAACACCTCAAGGGATAGGATTTAGGACTGGGAGCAGGGGTTAAGGTTAGCAACGAGCCAAACACCCAGCGCCAGGACTAACAGAGCCCGAGGGGGCTTTGTTTTTGAGGGCATCCACCTGGTGGGAGCCAAGCCCAATGAGGAACCCGAGCATCAGCGTTAAAGGCTGAATAACCAAAGCCCGAGGACCGCAAGAGCCGGGCTAGGCCCGAGGGCCACCAGCCGGCAGTAGGCCGAAGGTTCCCGCGCCCCGCACAAAAGTGAGACAGAGGGCAAGGAAGAACAGCCAGGCGCAATGATCAGGGTCCCCATACGGGTTGTAAGGCCAAGGGAGAAGGGACATAGAGCCCCTACCCCGGCCTGAGCCGGCCAGTTGATGAAGCCCTGGGGGGCCCCGCGAGACAGCATAGGCATAGGCGATAGCTCAAAACCCGAAGGGGCCGATTGGTAATACACCAAGCAGCAGGGCATCAGCCCTAGGCCAGGGCCCGACAAGGGCCAAGCCAAGATGTGTGGGAAGAACCAGGGCCAGCTACCCCGAATGGAGATGAAGGGTCTAAGCGAAGAAGCAAAGCTAGACGATGAAAAAGCCCCCAGCCTAGGCCAAGGCGAGGTCAAAGACCGCCAAGGCCCTAGGCAATGACCTCCCAAGGAAGGCAGGGGCTAAAGACCAAAAGCACAGCATCAAGCCAAGGCTGGAAACATGGTATAGACCCCAAGGGGGAGGGACAGCGAACTAACGCCGGACGGGAAACACTGTAACTAGGCCCCGCCTCGGGAAAGCGGCTAGTAGGCTCCGCTGATCCCCAGGAGGGGAGCAGTGAAGCCCGAAACTGCATCATAGCCAGAGTCCAAGCTCCCTGAGGGAGAAGCGGACCAGGATAGGGAGCAGTAAAGCCTAAAAGACAGAGAATAAGAGCCAGGACATCCAAGGCCTAGATGGCCAGCGCCTAAACGGCAGAGACCAAGCGGGCCTGAAGTCCCCGATGGTGCACACGGAACGGCCCGGACTAGCACCACAAAGGAGATAGGCTACAGGCGGCAAGCAACAGTCTTGCCAACGAAGCGCGACAGGAAGGAGAGCCGGCGACCAGAGCTCAAAGCCCATGGGAGCCGGGAGCCGAGTGCTAAAGGCTAAGGTGTGGATCTCGACGAAGCTGCAAGCTGTAGCACGGCAGGACGCGCCCCATGCCCAGGCCGAGGCGGCGAGGCCCACCACAGGCCGGGCAGGAGCACCCCCGGAGGGGACCCTGCCTTGCCGAAGTAGTAGCGCAACGTCAGAGAATGACGTGGTAACCCAGGAATGTACACAAGGCTGACTGAGAGGGCTTTAAAACCAAGGCACGGCGCATGCCAGCCAGGGGTGAAACCACTCCGGCTAGGACGCCCGTAGGGGAGCCTGCAAAGAGCCAGACTTTGAGTAGATCAAAGGAACCCCGAGACCTACAGCATCCCTGAGAGGATTTGAAGAGATGCACGAGAAGCCAAGCGGCGGACATCCCGCCAAGGGAGACACAGGTCGCGGCGCGGAGCGTTGAAGTCACACCATGGAAGTGTTTGGTGCAAACAACACCCGAGCAGAGCACCCGTAAGGTAATGAGGGACCGATGCTGTGTTTAAAGCCCGGAAAATCACGCCAAAGACGGCGGCTAAATATACAAACTGCCACCCGGAAATCAACGCGATGACGGAGGAAAAACGGCACCGGAAGACGGCGGTGGACAGGCCGTCGCCCATGGCGGCGACACCAGGGCCTCCAAAGGGACCAAGCAAACTGGCAGAGGCTGGGCAGCAGGGCACGAGGCGCGACGAAACCAACGCGACCCTGACGAGGGTACATACCGAGATGGCATGGGGTCGACACCCAAGTCCCAGGGAACGTATAAGCCGAATCGGGTAGGGAAGGGTACACCGCCTGCACCGGCCGGTACCAGGCTGTACCACGCAGGCTTGACTCGGCCACCAGAAGGGAGACAATCCGCTGCAGTAGCGGCGCAACTGCCCGCTCGAAATCGGCTGTCAGAAGCAGCCCCACGACAGCACTGGTCGCCAGCGGCTGGGCAGCCGCGGCGGAGGGGGGGCGGCGGGGAGCGACCTATAGCCTGGAGGGGCTCCCAGCGAGCGGGAGCCACGGTCGAAAAAAAAAGACCATACAAGACCGACCACCAGCCCAGAAGTCCAGCACGACTGGTAGGCCCAAGAGAATTAGTCATAATACTGGAAATAGCTGATAACAAGCTGAATTTCTCAGGATAGGTCCAGGAATATGAGTAGGAATAACCTACTAAAAGTCCCCAAAAATCCCCGCGGGACGCTCTAGCCCAAATCCAAGATGGCGTCCAAAATGGCCGCAATTTTCTATTTTTATATAACTTTCCAACCCGACAGTTGGAAAATACAAACAAAGGTGTACTTAAAGTGTGCTATATATAGTTTTCAGGCCAGGGGAATTAATAAAGTCATTATTTTAGACTTCAAAACTGCACAAGAGTATCCTAAACTAAGATGGCCGCCAAAAGGCCACCATTTTCTGATGTTGTTCATCACTGATACGTCGGCAAAGTCCGGCAAGGTCTAAAACATATGTTTTTGAAGGAACAGATATCTATAATAGAAGCAATTTAGGGTTGTCCAAAACGTGTTCGTCTGAGTTATCAAATGATGCAAAAATACGGCAGAGTTTCCCGTTACAATAGTTTTCACCGTCACCTGGATGGCAGCATCTTCAACACTAATGTCCATTCTGTGGGCACCAAATTCGATTATCATACATTAATATGTTGGTGCAGGTTGCAACGTTTGACCAACAACATTTACTGTACATTGAGGTGCATTCAGGTGTATCCAAGAAACCAAGATGTTCTTGCAACTGAGACAATCATCAGGTTTTGAGAAAGTGTCTGGTGTGACTGTGAATAAGATGTGTTTGTTAATTTTGACCACATGTCGCCATAAGTACTTTGAGTTGAGGCAGAGTTCCATTCTTAAACCGTGCGATAAGTGTGGAAACTGGGACTGATTGCCCGTTTGTATGATATGTGTCGGGATCATCAAGTGATTTAGGAATGCTGCCCCCCCCCCTAAGGTTAGGAATGTATGCAGTACTATTGTTATAAAGCTATGCAGTTAAGTCCCTTAGGATCCTAATCACTCCCATTTACATTTTATTTAACCATTCTGCATTCTGATTTGTTTTAAATATGTTGTAATACATATAGCTCGTTTTCGTTTTTAAGTCCAAAATCTCAGTCGAAGGTCCGTCTTTAACCAGCTAATAGTTTAATTAGACCGGTGTAAGGCTCCACGGGGAGACTTGTATAGACTCAGTCATCTACGAGGGGCTAATGTGTTGTGGCTCTCCACAATCGCAGTTTGAAGGAGTGCTTTGTACGGCCCATGCCAGCTCTGGAGTCTGTTGAGCTTGGCCATGCTTACATAAAAGCGCCGTCCTTGGGCTTGCTAGATGGGCCTGTCCACAACTGCTTTAGGTTCAAGGTAGAGGATGAACATTGCTCAGACCTATGTCATTGATCCAGGAAGATCGATAGGGTTGCTGGACGGACTGCTAGTGTCATGGATTGGGTAGCAAGTGAGGTGGGGGATTAGAAGCTCCAGATTAATCACAACTTCTTGGTGAGCTTGCTCATCTGAAAGTTCCTTCTGACGGACAGATTGTGTAAGATAGTTCGGCGTCGCCAAGGGCACTAACAAGTTCATTGCTCGTTCCAAACGACATCAATCTTGTGTGAGTGTCCACCTGTGCTCATATTGGTGCAGGCATTCAGCAGTGAGCTATATGCAAAAACAACAGTTGATTTATGCATGGACTTGTAAAGTGTAGAAAGAAAGATGCACCCCATCCCGTTCCTGCGAGCCTGGAGGAGATTTGCACGAGATGCGTCGGCAGCGATGCCTTGGTGTGTGAGGAAAGTAAGGGTGTGCCATTATGACAGCAAGGTGCTTTGTTGTTGGGTCGTGTGTGACAGTTATCTTCATCTCTAGAGTGATGTTAAGATCTCGTTTTGTGCATTGATGGCATGGTGAAAAAACAGATATAGAGCTGGAAAGCTGGATTTGCTGAGGTTCAAGTGTTCATCGGGGAGAATGGCTATACAGTGATTAGGTCTTTCGGAACACCATTTCTAAGGCCCCAGAAGGCATCAGCAGCTATTCCAAGTGCAGTATCATCTGTGTAGGAATACTGGTGAAACAATCTCTCTTTGGCATTCTGAGATGTAAAGGTTGAAAATAGACTGGATGCCAGGACAGGAACTGTGGGGACACCATTCCGAAGTTTGCGCTTCTACTGCATTACCCATTGATGTCTCAAGGACGAAGATCTGTCTTGGCATGAGCCAGCATTATGAATTGACAAGCTGACGTCAGAGGAAGGCTTTGGGTAGCTGGAGGTAAGGACCTCGATGCCAGAGTATCATACGCAGCAGTTGATCTATGAAGACTAAGTATCCCAAGGCGTCACAGTATGTAGAAAATAAATATTCCTATAGTTTACTCCGATTGGCAAGCTGATGAAATTTCATTGAATGTTGCAGTTGTTAAGGATGGTGGACAAAGTACATACTGTAGTAGATAATAGTAGTCGCCCGATACACCAACATGACAAGTAGTGTGCCGGACCGATGACATAAAGACGCCGTGAAACTATGCTATAGCTAGAGTTGTGATACAATAAGTGTCTGTATCGCTTCTGCGGGTTTACGGGAGATGGAGGAGTTAAAGGTCCTGTTCCGATTTTTGTCTATCGTGTCTCTACCTTAATATGAGCGCCTGACACTTTTTTTTTTGTTCACATGACCATCAAGTACCATGGGAAGCACACGCCGCGTTTGCTGCTAGACGCGATAACGCATATGCACACACCCTATTCACTACTGGCTAATATTGATGTTAACCATTAAAACGGTAGTTTTTTATCTGTAACCTTGAGGAAAAAAAATGAATTTGAAGCTGTGAAATTTCATGACGACAATGAGAGGAAAAATAGGTTCTTTCATTTGCTATCCAAAATTTATACGACTGCCGGGTTACATCGGGTCCAAGATGATAGGAACCAGCACCTTTAAGGAGTTGAGAATGATCTGGCTTAAGGGTAATGTTGACACACCTCAAGCTATGTGAGGTGGCATCTGGGTCCTGTTAAAAAGCTAAGGGAACTTTGAAAGTTCTCTAATGTGACCTTTGTCTATTGCACCTATAAGTGTACTCATCATAGATGCCCAAAGGGGTGACTCAAGTTAAGACTGTGAGCACAAAGGATGAAAAAAAAGGAGGAAAAGGCAAAACATGAAGGCATATTATTGATTATCGGGCAGCATGTTGCCAAGGTAAGACATCAGGAGGTGACATAGCCTCGATAGATGGACATGACTTTTAGATGGTGGGGTATGCCTATCTATTTTTCGTAACCACTTCAAGGGGGGAGGGAAGACAAAATTCCAGTGTGAAAATTAATAAAAATTACTAAATCTAATTCAACGTCTTCTTTGCATAATATAAAAAGTGCTCAGTCTCTTGAAAATGAATATAAAAAGCACCGCATTTTCTTTTCCCCAAATCAGTGACCAATGGATTATACAACATAAATTACAGATTGGACGATTTTGGATAAGACGATGGCCTTAGCAAAACACCATTATTTGGCGTTTTTCTCTGATTACGGTGTTAAAATGGACGGGTAGTGTTTATATCAAATATCTCTAAGCATTGATGAAGCATAGCTAAAATGTTCAGTTCGGGCCGACTGCCGTATCCGGCAATGTGTTGCCGTAACCGGCAATATTGTCCATTTCAGGCAACAAAAAACAGCATCCCATGTCAGATTCGGAACCTTAAACGATTCTATTAGATGGGGACTTTATTTTTTTAGGGTGAAGTGCCCATATTTTACCCATGACAGTGTATGTTATGTCGCCAACTTTCACCCAGGACCAAATATTTTAACCTTGGGGTTTGTTTAAATTGGAAAAAGTCAATTTGTCACTTTTTTACTTTTTATTGAAATTTTAGGTTAAATCGTTTTTATATCACAAAATATTTTTTTTAATTCTTTAGTTAAACATTATTTGCCGAAATACTTTGTTTACAATTACTTCCTATATCCTTAAAATCCCTTATTAAAATTAAAACTTACCACTTTAATTTACCGCGCTTGCATGCATTGTGGGAACAACACTGCCGGTTCCTGCAACACATTGCCGGCTACGGAACATTGCCGTATCCGGCAGTCCGTCCCGAACTGATTTTAGTGCCACTTCATTCAATTCATTATCATCCTATACGTATATTGGTCACTGCCAATGTGCACTGCCAAAAGTTTGCAGCTGGACAAGCTGGCTGGCTGAGGATTCGCCTGGTCCGGCTGCCACCAGATAAATAGGCATGGACCCTTAGGAGTTTTGGCCCTTTTCTAATATGATTGATTGATTCCCTGTGACATTAAATCATATAATTTTAGGACCCTGATTTGTATTTAGTATCTGAATCGTTGTAGGCTAAAAGATAACAAAATGGTGGTCTTTTTGTAGATATTGGGCACTTTAGAAAATGCTTTTTATAGATTCTTTAAGGCCGAAAACATACGTTTAACAATTAAATTTGTATCTAATTGATATTGAAGTTATGATACCACTTAGAAAATGCGGCAATTTTGGACACCATCTGATTTTTTGTACTTGTAAGTTTTGAACTCTCCAAATTACTGCTTCTTGCAGTCTGTGTCTTAAAAACAATTGTTTGACACTTGTATTGTGTTCTGTATTTACAACTTGTCTGGTAGCAAAGATAAGATAAAATGGAAAAATGCGGCCATTTTGACCGCCATCTTGATTTTGGGTACTTGTAAGTTTTGAACTCTCAAATAATGTCTTCATGCTTCCTTGTGCCTTAAAACATGTGTTTGGACACCTTAATTTGATTTCCAACTGCTGCGTTGCAAAGATATGAACAATGGAAAATGGCGCCATATTTGACCGCCATCGTGAATTTTGGAGAGAGTCCAGGAGGATTTTCGGGGGACTTGTAGTATGTTATTCTACTCTTATTCCGGACCTATCCTGAAACCAATCAGCTTGTTATGAGCTATTTCCAGGTTTTAGGCCTATATGATCTACTGCTCCTTGGAACTATGGGGTGGATAAGTCACGTACGGGGGAGGAGGACAGCGTTTAAACTGAGAAGGCAGGCTGCGGCGGGTACTGAGTCCCCGCGGGGGTAAGCCACGAAGGCTGCCCCGTAGGAACGCCAGTGGAAGGGGAACCCACCGGTACCCCACATAGGCGGACCCGCCGTGGAAGGCAGGTGCGCGCGACCCCCAGCACTAGAAAAAACCACAGCCGGCGTACCCGCATGAGAGGCTGGGGCATCTGCGGAGGCCAAACCAGCGGAGCACCGCTCGCTAGCAAAGCCCCGAAGGACCCGGAACAGCATGCGGCGTCAACGGAGGAGGCACTGCATGACTAGCCAGGCTAGAGATGCGAGGTGCAGCGAGCGTAGTCAACACTCGGCGTCCCGCGGAGGGATACCGAAAGCCAGGCCCAGGGTTTGCCGAGACATACCCCGAAGTAATGGTACCGTAGTCGCGGTAGAAGTGCCCGAAGACACTGGAACCGTAACCACGCTAGGTGTGAACAACAACGGCGATGGATCACCCCCGGCGACCAGGGCACCACCCTCACCTCTCACCACCACCGAAATGTCCGCGCCCGCCAATCCCCCTGGGGGATCGGTAGCGCAGACCGCGCCAGCCGGCACCGGGGCAGCCCCTAGGGCTGAACCCGGCCGAGCTAGCGGCCGATATGCGCTGAGAGGCGGCCCGAAGCCCCCCACAGCGCTTCGCGAAGTAGCCGAAGCGACCCCACCTTTGGGATCACCACAGCCGCAGCTGCTGCCTTGGACGCACCCCGGACCGGAGCCCGACTACCCCCCCCCCTCCCCTGTGTACGCCACACGAGCGTCGTACCCATGCTCAATGGCCACCCTTGACGCCGACAGTCCAAGACAGAAAGCAGGCGCACCTGAGTGCTGGAACATAGCCAGTGATCGACACAAAGGGGATGGGGGTCCCATTCAGGAATGGAAGCTGGGCAGCGAACGCAATTAGCGCCATGACGGGGTAGCGTTAATTTACTAGATGGAATAGCGTGCGCAAAACCGTACAGAAAAAATAACAACTTGCCGTGAGTTCTCCCGGTACGCAAACGTCAAGACCCAAAAACCAACTCTGTAACTGATTCACGAACGATTAAAGAAATTTTTTCAACACAAGTTTTGCATATTTTTATTACGTAACCACAGCATATAATAAAAATATACACACACAAACCATAGAAATTGTTAGCAGCAAGCCCGCTAACAAGACAGTAACAAACTCACACATCTTCAAAGCCAGTCAAGCAGCCACACGTGCGTCAATGGTTGCCTTTGTTTACCTTGTTTCCCGCGATACAGATCACATGACGCGCACTGCGGCAAAAAGGGCACTAAAATAAGAGCTCTCCGACGGCGTAACAGTCTCCGTTTATTCCCGTCCGAAGAGCGTTATAAATCCATAATATAATCCAGTTATATTCCAGATAGAAGGTATAGTAGTAGGAGTATTCCGTCTGAGACCGACAACTGTCCAGTATCAAATCTCAGTTTCATTTTGGCTGTAATATTGCGGAGCTGCGGTAACACGCGTCGTTTGATAAACAGCCAAAACGGAAGTGAGGGAGAGCTAACGGTCGACAGGGTGGACATGGGGTCACTGTCGAGACATTCTCTTTTAGGGTGTTATTATGGTAATTTGGGGCATTCCACTTCTCAGAAGGAAAGCATAGTTTCAGTCAACATTGTGTAAAGGAAATCAGTTCAGTGTAATGATTTACTAAATTTGGCAACCACTATTTTTGAAAAAAACTCATTGGAACCACATTTTAAATGGGACATACGGGGTCTGGAAAGAGCGACCGACGGACGACGAAACATGAATTTTACGTATTTTCACATTTCCAAGAAAGATGAAACAGGCTGGCAACCCAAAGAAATGAACCGAGTTAAACAACCAGAACTAAAAAAAAAAAATTTTGCCCAACCCCATCAGGTTGAGAAATCATCAGCCCGCTTCCTTCCACAAGTTACATCATTATACGCCTTACAGACTCCAGAAAACTTGTACCAAGCCTTGCGGGAAAAATTTCATCAATTATGCAAATTAGAGACTTAATTAGATCTTTTACAACCAAAATCTTAATCAGGTTGAGGAACTCGTCAACTGCTTTCTTTTGACAGGTTACATCATCGTAGCCTATGGAACTCCAGATAAGTAAACAATGTGACATTTTTTCTGTGCAAATTATTGACCTTTTCCCTTGACCTTTTTTCCCGTACCCCCTGACAGGACCCCAGGAAGGACCTGGGACTTGGGGGAATGCATACAAGGTGCGTTGGGGCGTATCCCCTCCAACAATCTACCAAAGTTTGGCTACTCTAAGCACCAGAAAAAAAAATATAGGTCCAAAGTTCCAGGGTTAACATTTTTATCACAGACTACGGACATACATACGGACGGACAACATACGGACGGAATACGGCGGACATACGGACGGAACTACGGACGGAGCCATTTTACTAGTCCCCGCCCGAACTTCGTTCGGCGGGGACAAAAATGTGCACATCTTACTGGAAAACAAACATCCACAATAATCCAGGGACCCCTGACGACAACACCACCACATACTGTTTAAAGAACATAATGGTACAAAATAAAATACTAGAATCGCACTTTTATTTGACCAAACTTGGTTTGCACAATTATGTTTTTACGTAATCAACTTAAATATTTAAACTTCTATTATTACCAACTGGTACTTTGCAGACAAATGATTGCAGTCATAGCAGTTCCAGTGTTCCATTTGCCTCTTTCAGTACCTGTGATAAGCATAGCAAAAACATCCCATCAGTAATTTATTTTTTGAGTGCACCATCTATGCCCCCAACAATTTTATCAGAAAAGCATGTGAACCCTCAGATGACTCTGACTTGGAATATGATTCTTAATCTCATTAACATTATTAACATAACAAGATGTCCATACAAGAAAAATCACATTCTGTACCGCTTTCTTTCCAAAATCTTTCCTAATTTGCCACGAGACAAGGACCTACACAGCTGTTTGCCCTATGCAAACTGTTTTTAGCATCCGTATATTTGTATTATGGCGGCGGTTAAAGCCACCTTCATAAGATAAAAATACAGGGACGCTTAAAGGGCCATGCCCGATCGCTAATAGCCTCGTCCCCAGAAGTCAGATTTTACCGGAAGTGGCCAAAAATGTTGTATCATGACGAAAGATACTATTTTTCATTTACCCTGTGAAATCTTAGGAATAAAGGATGTGTGGTTTGGAAAAGTTATGAGTGAAAATGTGTCCCTTTTTGGTCGCCAATATTAATTTTTACACAGTCTCTATGGGGCTTACAAAAATCACGTTTTAGGTCTCACATTAAAACGGACTGAAATATCGTCGCCAAACTTGAGATGGTGATTTGGGGTGAAGGCCAATCTATCAAGACGAAAATTTCTATTATTAAATCGGGGCCATCCTCCTTTAAGTGCCATCATTGGTAATTCCTGAACCACTTGGTTCAAATGCTCTCGTTGACAACTAATATAGGTATACTTTGTCAATCACTTAATAGGCAAGAATGATTGGCCTATGGTTTATCCGGCGTGAATTAATTCCGTTTTATGCGTGCGATCTTGCCACAAAGAGTGCGCCGTGCATATCATGCACTGTGTCGCTGCGGTAGTATTGTTTGCAGCTGTACCCACACATTCAATATTCATTCCTGGTGTGTTGAGACTCTTGCCAAATTTGGATGATGAACAAAGTATAGGGCATGCAAAAAGCAATCATTCATGTTAAAATTAATCCTTGGTGCGATCTTGCCACATAGCCCTATAAAGGTAATGGCTTATGCCAATCTCCAAAGAGAGAAAATTAAAGATAAAGAAAAGTCTGTTTGTCAGCAATGATATTTCATAAAATTGACACAGGAGGTAGTACTTGACTACATATCCAAACTGTTAAAGATTCTAAACTCTTGAAATTATTGTTTATTTTGTGTTGTCATATCAATGAGCACTTTCAAACAGCTGTGGCTACTGTCTTGACATGTACCAATTGCGGATGTCAGTCATGAAACTATTTCAACGTTGTTGCTTACTGTCTATGATCTGTAACAATTGGTGATGTGTCAGGTCAGGAACTATTCAAACAGCTGTGCTTACTGTCTATGACCTGTAAAATTGTTGATGTCCAGGCCTCTGAACTATTTCAAACGGCGGTGGTTCCGTCTATGACCTGTACAATCTGTTGTGTCAGTACATGAACTTTTCAAACAGCTTTGGCTTACTGTCTATGATCTGTAACAATCTGTGATGTCAGGTAATGAATATTTCAAACAGCTGTGCTATGATTATGACCGTAACAATCTGTTGAGTAGGTCATGAACTATTTCAAACGCTGTGCTTACGTCTATGACCTGTACAACAATCTGTTGAGTCATGTCATGAACTATTGCAAACAGCTGTGCTTACTGTCTATGACCTGTAACAATCTTTGATGCAGGTCATGAATATTTCAAACAGCGTGCCTTACTGTCTACGCCTGAACAATATGTTGATGTCAGGTCATGAACATTTCAAACAACTGTGCTTACTGTCTACGACCTGTACCAATCTCTTACCTGGAAGATTGTTACCACAATCAGGAACCCCTGTGCTATCTGCTGGTTGGCCGGGATTTCAGTGGTGTGTAGCTGGTACTTGAGCCATCACTCCACATAAAGGTACCATCAGTTACAACATCTGCATTAACAAAAGGAATTGTGGCGGGGCTTGTAGGAAACATAATGAACATAACTGCTATAGGAAACAGGTTTAATATAATCTCAATGCATTTCTTATACTTGGGTGTCAAAATGAAAAATGGGACATCCCTTTCAGCCAACACAATCATTATTCTGATTGCCAACCTCTGTTACCTAAGCAGCTTAACAACCACATCTCCTCTGACATGTTTTTATTTTGTTATGATCACACAGGCCAGATACAACAAAATCATTCAAATTAGGTCCTCATATTAAAAATTTACTGGGAATGTGGTAATAAGGTGTGCCACTTTTCCTATGCATATAAGACACTATATGGAAACAGGGTCCCCTAAAAAACTCACCCTGTCAAAATCCCCCACAACCTTTCGGGAATTATGGCTGTGAAAATTCTTAATTCAGTGACCAAATATACACATGCGCATGAAAACTAAAAAAGAAGATGAACGGCAAACCTTTTTTCTCAAAGAAATTTCATGTGATTAATGGTATTTACAATTTTAAACCTCTATGGAACCGTGGCAGCGTCCAAATGATCCAAAACAGTAATTTTACCTATAAAACTAAAGTAAAATGCACCCAATCTCCCCTGTCGGACTAGCACGCAGTGGCATATACATGCTTTGAGACCCCAGATGCTTGCTGTCGTCAATGTTGCATGGATAAGGACAGTAAACCTAAAACATATGCTCCTTCCTTATATAGACCTGTCAAATCGAAGTTGCCCAAAATGATGATCCCGGTAAGATCCAGTTTACAAACACATATGGGTTATCATATGCAGCTAGTTAGGCAAAACACTTACGGTTAATTCACCATGTGTAATGCTCGTCACTGGCAAATGTTGTTGAATGTACGCGAGCATATAAGAATGTTGCATAAGGTTGCATTTTACTATGATTTCCAATGTTTACTTGAAAAGGCTTCATTGAATTGGAAATTAAAAAAAAAAAAAAAAAAAAAAAAACATTAATTTGGAAAGCCTTTTGGTTGACCGCTACCCTCTCAATGAAATGGTTGGGGGCGAAAAATGCTGACGGAAGGGCCCTTTTTCCAAAAGGTTTAAAACCAATTCTAAATACATTTGTAAAAGATTCTGAAATGTCATCAGAGCACCTCAGTGAGGTCAGTGGTAGCATTCACCACATACAGCTCACAGCTTCCATGTTAAAAACTCTCATTTCGGTAGGAAATGTTAACTAAGGACAAGAAAAAACGTATCGTCTCAGTTCTAATGCATATGTGTAAAAAAAATACATTTAAGGCATTTCTTTTTTTTAAAAAAAAAAAAAAAAAAAAAAACATTTCTTTGTTTTTTATTTAAGTGGTCGATAAAAAGAAATTAAAATCTGCTCTATACCTTAGCTAATCATTATACTCCTGGATTACTGAAACACCATCCCAAATGTCTGTAATGCCCACATTTTAAGTCTTCAAAGTTAAACGGACGATATAGTTGTTCTCAACAGCACTGTAAAAATAGATAAAAAAGCAACAAATGAAAGAAAAACATGACCATCCAAATTATTTTTGTGAGCAGCCAAGATCCACGTTGCTTAACGGGCCAACTCAAGGGCACGGGTGCCCTCAATTTTCTAATAAATCATGTTTTTGCATGTACATATGTCCTGTCTATAGAAAATAACAATTGTGTAACAAAATTCCGGATCCGAAAATCTTGTATAACGTGATCTAGTACTGCACTATATTAACATAAATGTTACACATTCAGATAATCAAAAAAATTGTTGCACTCAAACTTTGGAAGTGAGCATTAGGTGACTATCTTTAGTTCTAGTTGAATATTTGTAAATATTAAAGGTTTTTTTGTTGTGATTTCAGAATTTGGTAAGTCACAAGCACCGGCCTGAAGTCACAGAACTCGGCTGAAGTCACAGCACTCGGCTGAAGGCAATCACTCGGATGAATTTAGTCACAAGCACTCGGCTGAATTAGTCACAGCACTCGGCGGAATGTAGGCACCAGACTCGGATTGAATTAGTGCACAGCACTAGCGAATTAGTCACCAGGCACTTGCTGACTGAGTCACAGCACTCGGCTGAAATTAGTCCACAACACTCTAGGAATTAAGTTCACAGCACTCGGTGAATTAGTCACAGCACTTGGCTGAATTAGTCACAACCCACTTCGGCTGAATTAGTCACAGCACTCAGCTGAATTATCACAGCATTGGCTGCAAGTCCATGCACTCGGCTGAAGTTTCACCTACAAAAACTTCCAGTTCACTACAAACATAACCTACCTGTTGAAGTGTCAACCATGAATGAGTCCCTGTGTCTCCACAGTTGTGTTTGGAGTTGTCCCAGGTGATTTGCTATGTAAAAGTTGCTTGATAACAGTTACCCACGGAATAGCCTCCACCCATCAGGGCATACACCACCGTTAAATAAGAAATAGTCATTGTTCTCTAAATGTAAACGAGCAAATTTCACTTTAATACGTCTAACAGTGACCCACCTCCACATGGAGAGGAGTTGAAAATGGAATTAATTTTTACTCTTTTCTAAATCTTAGGAACCCTTTGCATCCTTCAAATACTAAAGGTTCCCAAGCATTTTCCCATGATTGAAACATTCCTACACTACACTTCAGGCTCTTCACAAATTCTAGGAACAAGAATGCTAAAAAACAATTTGAGTAACCATTTATATTCAAAAATTTATGTATACTTAGCCCAAAAAATTATCCCACATATATAAAAAATTAATTTGTACTAACCCTTCAGGCTCTCTATTACTCCCTCTCTACCATTTCATCATCGCTGGCCCAGTTTGGCTACTGTCATTATAACTTTTTCCCCCCCTCAGTAATGCCTTTTTCTTTCTTTCTTCTCTTCTCCTCCCACACCCCATACCTCCCCCTACTTGAACCACCGATATACACCATCCCCTTTCTGTTCCTACCAGAATGAGTTAAGATATAACAACACCTTCCCTTCACCCCGACAATCATCCACTCCACTCACCTTCGCGCCTTCCCCTTTTTGTTGCATACTCAACTATACACTTTCCGCCTTGCCACCTGTTACACATTCCCCCCCCCCATTTTTTTCTATTTTCCTGACCCATCCTTCAATATCCCCATCTGTTTCTCTTCCTTCCCACCCTATCGCCCGACCTCACTGCTCTCCCTTTCTCTTGTTCCACTTCTCTCAACTTCATCTCACTCGACCCCAATTTGTCCCCCCTTCGATCACCCCCCAAACTATATTCACGACCCTTTTCCTACGTCTACCATACACGCCACTCATCTAGCCCTGCTCCTCCCCCGTGAACTTCCCTTCCTCACCTCCTGTTGTTTACTTTTCCACTTCTCCTTTCATCCCAAGCCGCTCCCCTCCCTCTCTATATCTGGCGTCCATACTCCTAAGTCCCTGTATCCCCTTCCGTTTTCTCATTACCAAACCTTCCTAACTGTCTGTACCTCAACTATGCTTTTCACATTTCATCTCTTATCTCATCTCTTCTTTCCCCGATTCACTTCCGTTCATTGTCCTCCCAGCCCGCCTGTTTTCTTTCCTCACCCCCTCTCCCATACCTATGTCTCCCTGTCCCCTATTTACACGTCTTTCCTCTTTCCCCTCCCTCAAGATCTGCCTCACTTTTATCCATCACGCCTTTTGGCCCTGTTTGCTTCGCCTCCCCCTATCCACCTTGGCGCATTCTCTTCTCACCCCCCCCTCCCCCCTTGCCCGCCCTCTCTCCCACTTTTTTTCTTTTCGCTCCCTTTCCTTAGCTCCCTGCTACTCTTCCTTCTTAACCCCGGCGCTTTAGCTTATCCTTGTTTTATAGTTTGTCTCCCTTATTATCCTCTTTTTACCCTCTCTGCCACACGTTTTCACAAATGAATTTTCTTCTTGCTGTACATGGCGCTGTATTCCATTGGCCCTCTGAAGCTGTGCTGCACAACCTCAGCACAGTCTTCCATCCATACTGAAATAACGTGTGAGGAAAAAGGCATGAGAATCAAAACAAAAAAATATGTATTTACTGTTCAGAATGAGGAATGGAATGGTTATCAATATGTTCCTATTAAACCAAAAACATGAGTGTTATAGAAATACTTAAAACTTATCAAACATTAAAAAAGTTACTCATAGTGCATTGGGCTTTGACAAGATCAGTGGACGTACTAATAGTAGGTATTTCTCATGTACCAGCTTTAAATGCGTGTGTTGTACACCAATGCTTTCAATCAACGCTGCAATTTAATGTGCGGACCACTGAGTTTCACACTGAACGTCACTGACTCCAAGCCACTATAAACCTTATCTTTAAGATGAGGATTTTTTATGTTGCTGAATTTTGGCCTAAATATTGAGGGTGCTAACTACATGCAGGTTGATCTGCCTGGCGTAGTCGGGGCCTAGTATTCTCCAAAAGAAATATGCCCTGGGTGCACCCTCTTTATAGCTCCTTTTGGATTGCATTACACAAAGGTTTAACCAGGGGTTCTCAATTAGTGGGCCACGGGCCAAATCCGGACCGCCAACCTTTGATTTTTGGCCCTCGGACGCCCCAGCGACTTGCTCTAAAATATAAGGGAAACATAAGGACATTCAGGTGTATTTGCCTCCAAGGCAGGGAACTTTCAAATATGTTTGCCATTCTCTGGGCCCTTCGATAAAAAATAATTAGAACCATGTTAAAACTTATAATGCTGTTAACTGGAGGGCTTGAGCAAGAAGGTCACGGCCAAATTGCGTCCGGTGTGTGGGATGGTGTATAGAGGAAAATGGACGGTAAAGTGCAGATGAATATGTGACTGCACTGTGCTTAGTAAGTTGTTTCAAATGAAAATGATGTGATGGCAATAAAGCAAAAATGAGTAAAATAAAATTAATTTTTGATTAGTTTACATTGCCATTTTCTTGGTGTTTGTTGTTCAAAAACCCATCTCAATTGGAATTCCAGAATATGGTAATTTTACTGTTGCTAAGAGGTAGACTGATATGAAAAAGAATTCCTGAGAGATAGACCAAATTACCAAATAAAGTGCAACCATGGTAACTCAGAATGTAGAACTGTGTGTACGCAGTGAATACTAAACAGGTAAATTGACAGACGTTGCAAATTGTACCAAGAACGTAGGACCAATGCCAAATAAAGGGCACCATTGTAACTCAGGCTGTAGGTGTGTAGTAGAGAAGCAGGCACTTATGTAAGCAGGCAGATTTATCTCTAGGACATCTCTTTGTGGACATTGAATGGAAGCAATTGTGAACAAATGTAAAAAGAAGGTGGAACCAATTTGCCAAATTATAAAGGCACACCATGGTTAAAACTCCAGACTGTATAATGTGAGTAAGATGTTAAAATACTCCAAATCAAAATTGCATAGTTTGTGTCATCGCTAAGTTGAGGTGACATCACTGCCCGTTTATGTTGCGCAGCATTGAAACCGCGCGCTATCATTGGAATCATAGCATGATACGCACACGCATAAAGGCGGCATACCGAGATCCGTCTGTGGGAATTGCAAAGACCACAGTATGATATGTCACCTTCAACTTGAGGATGACACCAGTATATAGGCAGTGAAGAAAACAGTTATGTAGACCGGTCATGTAAGCAGGTATAGCAGACATCTTTTACCATCTCCGGGCCAGGGCCATGACATAAAAATGTATTCAAAAAGTGAACCAAATTGCCAAACAAAGAAACAAAAGTACACTCAGGTGGGGCTGCTTTTTTAAAAGCCCCAAAGGATGATAAGCAAAATAGGCATGCCCGGAGGTATTTTATTGCTCAATAGGCATTTGTCATTAAAATTTCCGAACCAGTAAAAATTCCAGTCTGGACGTGTTCTACATATCATTTATGCAGTGAACAGACATGAAAATACCCCCCCCCCCAATGTAATGGACCACACGTATATCAAGTACATAGACAACAACAGGGCAGAGTTTGAGACCTATTGGTTGACTATTAAATACAGGGATTGAATAAAACAATATTCAGTCAAACAAGAAAGAAATCTGATTAATAAATAGATGCACACAGTTAGCATCCAAAGCTTTGTTGGATTCAGAATTACCAACTATTATCTGGATGGTCCCCGGACCCAGTTAGTGTAGGTCCTATGTTGTACCAGCGGCCATGTGTACCACCCAGCGAAACACCACTAATCTAATGTGTTAGTCAATATAACATATCAGCTAGGTTAGTACAATGCTTTAGTAGCATGCAAAACAATGACACATTAATCATTAATATGCATAAGTTTATGACCTAAATCAATTGCCCTATTTCATTCCTTACGCCCAAAGAGGGTCTATATAGATAGAGAGGCAAAACGTTACGTAATCTTTAGAATTCACCGTCTCGCAGGTTTTGCCGACCACAAAGAAACCTAGAGTACCAACATTAGAAAAGCAATGCTGCCTCCGCTTCTTCCACATACTGTGGGTGCCGTTGCAGATCACTAATCTGTAGTGATGACCAATTAAGGATGTGGTAGAGGTGGCCAGGTGTAATAATAAGTGTACCTGGATCATTTGTCGATACGCTTTTTTAAGCGTAATGCAATGCGCGCTGAGGTGGAAAAGATGTAGTCATTGAGGCGTTTATTTAAATCAAGACGACTGATGTGTCATTCATCGTTGTGTGGCCATGGTAGGACAAAATTTAACACCCAATAGCACCAAACATCCAAATCAAAGGATATTTTGGCGGGATTGTTTGTATCGAATTGACTTATGTGTGGATACAAGCACCCAAATGATAATTATTCCGTGCAATATCAAAATGTCAGCGCCAGCACGGAGACTGGTTTTGAATGCGTTTCACCCCCTTGCTTACGCCACGTCCTAAATAGGCGAATGATAATGA
This sequence comes from Ophioderma brevispina, assembly GCA_023653785.1. Classification (NCBI taxonomy): domain Eukaryota; kingdom Metazoa; phylum Echinodermata; class Ophiuroidea; order Amphilepidida; family Ophiodermatidae; genus Ophioderma; species Ophioderma brevispina. The sequence continues at coordinate 17,988 of JAMKCH010054941.1, read as the reverse complement.
TGGGCATAAAAGCAGAGTTTGACACATAAAACTGCTGAAAGTACTCGACCATGGTAGATATTATGGAAGAGTAAACATGTTATGAAAACTACCTAACTAACAGTGAAATCCATTGAATGTTTCACCTGGAATATTGTAAACTTTTGAAATTGGCACCCCAATTAATCGATCTGAACTTATTGGTACCCTAAATTTATAACATAAAATGTTATGCAGTCTCTGTACAGGTAAAAAGAGACTTCAAAAAACCCTTTCACTTACAATATCAGTGCTCCCTATCAGATGTCAGCCTTCTGCACTTGATGTTGAAAGTGTGACTGCACATCCTGTTCCTATTGGGGGGCCTCTGTACACTTATCCAGTTGCTGCCCCCTACAGCTTGCGTAGCTGTTGGCATCAGTAAGGTGTAAATGGACCATAAATTTGTAGAAGCGATTGCAGCAAGCACCAGCCATTGGCTCGTCACATGTGATACGGACATCTGCAATAAATATGGATTAATAGGTCACAACCAGAAAATCCGTCAGGTTTCCCACATCTAGTATGATAAGTGACGTTTTCAACAATTAAACCACTGTAGGATGTTTTGTTTGTCATCCCAGGTTTGTCATATTCACGTGAGATCATCTGTTAAAGGTACTAGCGGGAGGGCCCGGCGCTGCGCGCGGGTTCCGTACAACGGAGTGACTGGAAGGGGATAACTGAAACAGAAGCAATTGAAGGACCAATGCCCAGTCTTTCCCGTAGAACTTGCATATTTAACTTTGGAAATTTCGCACTCACAAAACCGAATCTATAAGGTTTTAGTTTCCCTTTCTTTTAATCCTCCCATACCTGAATTCCAGCACTCCGTATTCTATTGTGTTTAGAACCTCCTCAAATGCAGGTATAGTTCTATCATATCCGTGTGTCGTTCCAGGCTGTTACGTAATTGTATCAAAAGTAAAATGGATCAGAAAATACAGGATTCAAGCTGGGTAGTTCCTGTCAGTTTACCGTATTTCCTCATGCTTCTACTTAAGCTTCGCGGGGACAATGCGTCCACAATTGCATCGGCATGTGGCCAATTTGCCGTATTCTTAACAGTAGCATGCACAAGGGGAGGTTGGTGTGCCTGACCCGTAGGAAAGATTCCATTCGGAGCAGGAGGGTAGCCAGAGGGATTATGTTTCCCATTACTTTTTCCGTGGAAGAGCTGGTTTTTTGTTTTGAGGAGGGTATGTTGTCATGAATTAAAGCAGGCAGAGCCTTATAACAATAAAAAATATGCATGCAGTTGATGTAGGTTGATCTAGACTCCCCCATGCCTGCTTGTTCGGATTTAATATCGATGCGACTTAAAAGAAGGGTCAACCAGCGTGAGCGAAGCCAACCGGATTTTTTGTCGGTAGTACATAACACATCTCCAAAATCCTAGTTACGCCACGGATTCAGCGGGATAATTTGGGCCATGCCCCCCCCCCGCCAAAAAAAAAGTAGGGCTGTGCACGCCACTGATCGTGAGCTAATTGGATCTCCAAAAAAAACGTTTCAAGTAAAAAAACACCAAGTTTTAAAAAGAGTACGAAGCCGTATAAAGTTAATAATGTTAAGGAGAGCACCAAGTATTACTCTCAAGGGCGTAGGCCCCATTGGCAAACGTGGTCCCATTTTTCCATTCCTAATTTCTTTGTTGAGAAAGTTTGTGACATTTCATTAAAAGGAACCATAAGCATTAGACCAAATTGTTGCTTTAAATAAATCCACCTGCATTTGTAGTTCTTCAATGGTATTATGGCAGGGTTTGGATTAGTATTCCTATTTCTTGAGTAAAGGGCGTCGTGTTCGGACTTGAATACTTTTGTAAAAATTAATTTCTTAGTTGCGTTGTTTTTCTGCTGATGTCTTGTTGTTGGAAAATCATCAATACGGAAATAAAGCCCAATCTCATTGTACCATCAATTGTCTTCCCCATGAAAAGGTGTTTCGACGGATCTGCAGTCGGACTGTTCTATGAAGTATGTTGGTTATGAGTTCTGTGTAGAGTCTAACTCACTAGGTTTCTGGGGTATTGTACCAGTCTTTGTGAGATACCCTTACAGGAAGACGGGTTACTAAAGGACCCTAGGAAGGTCCCGCTGCTCTGGTGTGTCACGTATGAAGAGGGGTTTTTGAACCCTGGCATATTGTCATAGCACCTCTAGCCATGAAAACTATAAATGATATTTGGGCTGTTTGGGAGGTTGATGGTGGGAAAAAATGATATTTTCTTCTGCATTGTAGAAGAAATGGGTCCAAGTTTGCCAATGGGGCAGACGCACTTGAGAGGTCTACTTGGTGCTCTCTTAACATTTAACTTTATACGGCTCGTACTCTTTTTAAACACTTGGTGTTTTTTCGTTGAAGTTTTTTTGGTAGATTTCCTTTTATTTTTGGGAAACAGCCAAAATAGCTATCAAATTGAGATTTATATAACTTTATATAGGTTGAAAATTTAAAAACTTTTAGTGTTTTTGGACATTAATATTTCATTAGTACTGAGATATTCAGATTTTAAAGTGTCGGCAATTTTCACAAAAAAAAACAAATTAAAAAGGGCTAAAAAAATTTGTGGAAGTTTGTATATTGGTCCATTTGTCCGCCCTTTGTGTAATACACTGGGTATTTTACGTTTTAAAGAAAAGAATGGAGTTTACTTGCTTTTATTTAGGCAAAAAGACGTATTTTACCAAAAGACCAGGTGGAACTTATAAGGAAACCGCTTGTTAATTTCTACGATAAGATTATAAATAAAGATGCATCACTCAGCATCCTTTAAACTGGCGGAATAGCGTATAAAAGACCCCGGTGAAACGTGGCATCTCTGCAAAATTTGAACATTATGTCTGAACAGGTAAAAACTTAAACACGAAGCAACGCATGAATTTCACGATACCATAATTATTAGCCTTTTCAGCATTAAAATTCGAATTCAATTTATATGAAATACCTGTAGAAAATCTCCGGAGTGGACGCACCCGAGCTAGCCAGAGGACATCTTTTTGTTAGGGAACATATTTGTAGAATTTATACTTAATTGTAAACAGAATACACGTCTAACGTGACTCACTACATTTTGTGGATGGAATATGTGGAACTATATGAACTGTGTCACTGTTACGAGATTATTTACGATGGTATTAAAATGAAAAATTCAAGTAAAAAAATCAGGTGACTTTCAGTACTTGAATTTCTACTTATATTCATGAAATTGAATATCTACAACTAAAAACGAATGCTACCAACCAACTGGACTTCTATATATAACAACATTAATTAATAAGTCGAAAATGGTAGACTCGAACGGACTAGAACCGACGGAATACCCAAAAGTAAAAATCAATAATTTCCTTATCTTGACCAGTGGGCAATCAAAGGAAGCTTAGAATATTCGGGCGAATGGTAGTCCCTTGAACACATCCCGATAAGTTTCACGAAAAATTATATTATGAAAATCGATAGTTTTCATATAGGGGCTCTGACATTGCAATGAATTACAGTGTAAGATTTGTTGCTGTACGGAAGATTACACTTTTGTCAGGAGCACTCGTTTAGTGATCGTTTTCTTGATAATTTTAACTAGTTTGTCTCTGGTATGAAAGAAATGAAGAGCTTCTCATACAATAGACGGCAGGAAATTTTCCCTGTGATATTAATTTGTCTGGTTTCAAGATTGGAGAAAAATCACCGGAATTATTTTGAATAATTGTACTTAAAAAAAAAAAAAAACTTTTTAGAAAAATTTTTTTTTACGAAATACTTCAAAGACAACATATCTATTGTTATGATATTCATTGTAAAATCGAAACTGACAACCTGGTGTATTCCTGAAAATAATGGAAACTGAACAATTACATATACTCCATATCAGTTCAATGGGTCAGGGTGCCGTTAGCCTACCAAATTAAAGAGGAATGATTACCAGAAAAAAACTGAATTACATCTTAACTTTTCTAGCATAATTTTATAATGCCGAAAGAGGTGGGCCACAGGCGGACTCGAACTGACAAAAACCGACGAACTAAAAGTAAAATTCAACTGACGCTATCGTTAGACCGCTTCGACACGGAGAAGCTGTAACATAAAGAGCGAATGGTTTGCTAGTGAGGGTGCATTAGTGATGTGAACAACGGAATTCCGTTAAACATCATTGTCTTTGTATGAAGTCATTATTTTCATGTTAGCAGTAAAAGGACATCATGAGGAAAAAATAAAAATCATGTACTAAATTCTGTCAATATTAATTTTGTAATAACGGCTGTAGGTCTGTGAGACCGTTTTTTTAAGTTCACATTTTGCCACTAATACTAGCTAGACATGACGTTTGAAAGCATTTCTAACCGTCGTTTTCCGTTGTCTACATTTCAATATCTTGCTCCAAAATACAAATACACTTCTGAGGGTTGAAATACATGCTGAGCTAGTGTATTACGAGTAGTTAGTGATCGTTAAACGATTACTCTCCACCTAGTGGTTGTACCGTCAACACGCGACAAACAAAGGAAGTTTGTTTCGTGATAATCTACTCAGGTGTGTGTCGCTTGTATCGGATGTTTCTAATTGCTTTTTTGCGGTTTTTTTCTTATTTTTTTGGTTTGTATTTTGTAACACTTGGTGGACACACTATCGTGTATCTTAATAAGAATTGGATAATGTTTTGAACTATAGATGAAGTAGACTTACATTCCAGAAAACTCTATGGCCAAGGTGACCGTAGGTAAGAAAAGAATCTTACTCTCGATTCGTGTAATTTTAACCTTAATATGCTGAAAAGTCAGTGGGCTACCGCCGGGAATCGAACCGAAAAAGACTCTCCAAAAGTAAAACTCAATAACGGCACCGATTAGCCCGCTCGGCCACGAAGGAATCTTACTGCATGTAACGCAAAAATTTGTGGGTATATAGTTAGCGATGGTTTCAGTAGTGATGTTGAACAAAAGAATCCGGTTAAACGTCATTTTCTTAGCATAAAGGTGATTATCTTCAATATTATCACTCAAAGGCACATATGAGGATACTAGAAATTATGTATTACGTTTGGCTACTATCACTTTCGTAATAAAGGGAGTAGGTCCGTGAGACCACTTGTAAGAGCTTCGCACTTGACTCATAATCGTTAGAAGTGACCGTTTGAAGTACTTCTAATTCATCGTTCCGTTTTCTTATTTCATATGTTGCATATGAAATGTGTCCAATATACTTTTCTGGTTGAAATACATGTCGGTTGTGTATGCGAGCGGTAAAGCAATATTAGGCACATTTTTGAAGAGCGCCCCCAATTTTTCAAAAATTGGAGATTTTTACACGATTGCATAGGTAACTGGCTAGTAAAACATACCTGTGAATGGTAACGCTCGAAAATGTCTATGTGTCACAAACGAAGGAATTTTGTTCTAGAATAATTATTATCGGGGAGCCTCGATAATACTACAACGGATGCTGGAAACGGCATTCCAATGCGAAAGCCGGGGAAATAGAGACCATGTACTTGTCTAGGCTCGTCCATTAGTTGTTGTAATAGTTCAGGCAAGCAAGTTAGAGTTATTTTCTCGAGGTGGCACTATTTCATCATGGACGGACATAAACGTAAGCATTTCCAGCTCTGCCGTTAAGTCCTAATCTGGGATGCCCGATTGGTCTAATTACAAAATCGATTATTTTGTGATAAATACGCATTTTTTAAATTTCTCGTTCGCCGGTTAGTTTTCCTAGCCAATACCAACGAACTGTGCAAAAATATCAAATTTGAAACTGGGGGCGCTTTCAAAAAAATGTGCTAATATTGCTTTAAGTGTTATTGATGATATGCCACATAGTGCTATTTCTCGTCAACGCGCGTCAAAACAAAGAGGGGTCTACATGGGTAAAAATCGACAGCGGGACACAGACACGGCCTTCTTATCCCGCGACTTTTCGACACGCGGTCTCTTATCGAGCGACGGACATTTCCAAAAATTACTTTTGGGGAAAAAATTTTAAAAACGGACGTACGGACTTTCATAACTTCAGTATGCTTTGACACGCGACACCAAACTTGTGGACAACAACTTTACAAGCGATAGAAGCTAAGGAAGTCCGAAAAATATACCTTCAACAACGCGAATCTTCCCGGGCGGCCATGCGAGTCTTTTATTTTTACTAATTCCTCAAGACAGTATCAGTAAATATGTGTTAACATTTTTTTGTAATTAATCGTGTTAATAATTCATCTCTGTAAATGAAATTGTTGTATCAACTTCAGCACTGCCCGGCAGCTTCCCAGCCGGCCCGCCGCCATGATTCTCTTTTCGGTCATATGAACATGACAATTTATAATAAAAACACATTATCATTTTATTGAAGTGTTCAAAAATTCTAGGTTTGTTATTTTTAAATGAGTTTTTAAAAATAATTTTAGGAACGTATTTAACCTTGATTACCCGTGTTTGTTTTTGTTACTTCTAATTAACATATGCATGCTTGGTGTTCCATTCAATACACGGGTAAACTCAGCCTGATGAGAAAAAGTTTGTAAAATGTCATTCTTTAATCGTGGCGATTTACTTAAGCATATTAATTAGTGCTTAAAAATTAATGTGATTAGACACAAACAAAAATAGAGATTTAGATTTTTGAGTCAGGTTTATTTACAACTGTATTACCTCTTTGATCGTGAGGGATTGTTGGGGATCCCGCGACCGATAAATATTGATGCAAAATTCTTCGGAAAATCCCCCTCCGCTGCCAATTTGTTGTCATTACAACCCTCATGCGAATTGGGTTGGTTTACTCGCATACTTAATTAAAAACAAACCTATTTAACTGCATAGCATGTAAAATGACAGCAGACAGAGTCTAACCGGCCCACAAATGCAATTTAGCGGCTTGATCTAATATACGCGTCACGTCACAGCGCGTCGCGTCGCGTTACGTCGCGTTGGGGAGTAATAATGGTAATGTGGATTTGGTCTTCCTTCGCTGGTCGAAGTAAAGCAAATGTGCCAAAAATATCAAGTTTTAAAAATAGAATATTTCAGCATGGACGTAGTTTCTTTTTTTTTTTTTTTAAATCAATCTTTTCAATTCAGTTTTGAAGTGTTGATTTTTTGTACTCACATCTCGTTAAAATTGGTTACTGGTAAGGAACTATTTAATGTGATTTATTGGACAATATTTAACCTGGGACACACCATTAATTTGAAAGAGGGACACACCATTTAATTTGAAAGAGGGGGGAGGTTTGGAATTTGTTTAAAAAAATAAAACACAAAAAATCCCCTACAATAGAGCAAGAACAAAGTTTCCCTCTTTTCTAATAATGAAAAAAAAAATAACAAGGGCGCAAAGCTTCAAAAACCCCGGATCAAAACGAAGATAAGTGGGCTCTCCCCATCACCTTCCCCCACCAACGGCGTGTTTAACACCTCAAGGCATCCTATCTCCTCCGTCATCCCCCCCTTTTTTATTCTACTCATCCCGCTCCCCATTCTTTTCGTAGACCCCCCTAGCATCTTTTTTTCCCCATCCCGTGCTATCCTCCCATTTCCCGTCCCTTATTTCCCCTCTTTCGTTATGTCTTCCCCAGTTGCCCTATTCCCCCCTTTCCAGAACTTCCGCATTTTCAGTCCTCATCTCCTCCGTCCCCTTCCTTGTCTGTTACCCCGTTCCCATTGGCCCGAGCAAAATAACAAAACTAATTGGCAAGCTCGTAAAAAAACACTTTGTCTACACCAACATTAGACTTGCTAAACCTCTCGATCTTCTTGCTCTCTTTCTCCGCCTTCTGTTGTTAAGTCTTTAAATATTGTGTTCGTGCGCCTCCCCCCCACTTAATTTTATTAACGCGCCGCGGTACGAGCTCACATCTCAAAGACCTCGAGTACACCAATTTAGACTGTCTTCGCCAGTCTCCTGATCATAGAGCTTACCCCGTGGGAAAATTGCCGAGCAATATTTCCCGCACCACATGCCACACTACAGAAGTGAGAATCGGCCCCTATGTTGTAAATGTTCACAAGGGCTTCTTTCTAATGACCAACTTGAGCGCGGGGCAACCAAGATTACACGCAAAGGCGAAAAAAACTGATCTGTAATCAGAATATCATAATGAAGTTCATTTTTTGACTCATTAATGATGCAACGGAGCATAGGTCATTGAAAAACAAGTAAACAAAACTAGTCCTTATAAAACGGGCAGGAAATCAATATTCAGACACAGGAAGTGACGCTCATCCGTGATACATTGGCATGAATTGGTGGATTAACCCACAATGAATTAATCTGAAACGCCATTACTAACCATTGAAATCTGTCAGCTTGAGATCGGGGTTCATATCCATTATTTGCTGGACGCATTGTAAAAGGCTTACAACAATAGCTGTCTGACAGTACTATCCACAAGTGGGAGAGGGTGGTGGGTAATGTCCCTCTGTTTCCCCAATTACGGGGACCATGGTGATTGGTTTTCAGTCTGAGAACGTTATATCGAATAATTAGAGTAATCCGATAGTCACACTATGTTTAAAATCGTTTTGGTAGAAATGCCCGGGGGGACAACTACCCTAAAATAGTGGTCGGATATGTGCGGCAACATTTACAGTTAATGTAATGGTAGTTTTAACCAATATAGTTTCTATCTTATGCTTTTATACATTTTAATATGTAATTACATAACTGTGTGTGTGGGTGCTGTCAGATGTTGATGATGTGTTTGTGGTGTGGTTGTGTTGTATTGGTGGGGTGGAGTGTGTGTGGTGTGTGTGTGTGTGTGTAGGTGCTGTGTGCTTGTGTGTGTGGGTGGGGTGTGTGTTGTGGGTGGGTTCATGTATGTGTGTGTGCGTGCGGTGAGAGTATGGTTTAATTTCGGTCTGCATTCACTATGTGTTTCAAAGTGCAATTTTTTTACATGTTTAAAAGTAAATTATGTTTTAACCTGTTGCGTTAACATTTCTCTGGTGTAATATTTAATTGTAGATTTTATCCAATATTAGTTCATATATATTATGCTTTTATATCCTTTTAACATGTATTCATAATTTGTACACGGACATGTGGAAGAACATTGTTATGGATCACGTTTTAACCGTGTTTAAAATAACGATTTTATTCTTATTATTTAAAACTGTCACTGAAAAGGACCCCCTCTTTTTTACTCTCACTTGATTGCCTCACATTTTGTATAACACCTCTCTCCAGTGCATTTGTTTTTTTTAAAACGAATTTTTTTTGTATTTATGATAAGCCCCTCAGTGTCACTGATGGAACTTCAGCATAGGTGCGGAATGACCCCTTTTTGCAAAGTGTGAGCGGCTATGATTGACCCCCAGTTTTGCATCCTCCTCCTCACCAAATGACAGCTTTTTTTTTCTTAAAAGTGCCTCACCCGATTGCCCCCTACTTTGAAAGTCCCATCCGCACATTCCCGTCATTTCAATATATGAGCTCCCCTACCCCCCCCCCCCCCCCCCCCACCCCCGCAGGGACGAGAAATTGGAGGCTGAAAATATTGGTGGCGATTTGGTATATGCCCGATCGTTATAGACCGAGGGGGACTTCACGTACTGATATCGGCTGAGATGACGGCAGGTGGCCACATATGACCCTTCGTTTTCAATGTGCTCTCACGCAAAGATCCTTTTTATTTTGCTGTACACCCAATGGCCCCTTTTCAAATCAATTACTGATGAGTCACTTAAAGACCCCGGTTGACTAACTAGAATGTTGGAATTTTTGTCCCCGAAAATCTAAAACGTATTGCAAAGTTTTAGGATGTGTTAACATTTTTACAAGAATAGTGACCATTTATGCAATTCCTTCAGTGTTTCGCACATTTTTTTTCTGGTCTCACGATTGATCCTCCTTTTTGGGATCTAAAGCAATAAACTCCTGTTTCTGTGTCCTGCCCTTCATCGGCTGAAATACACCCCCATGTTTAATTTGTCGGACCACACATCCCAGTCACTTTTATATTCGAGCCCGGGACGGATAAAAAGAAGTTATCTTCAAAAAAGGAAATATTTTAGAAAAAACGTTTCAATCACTCCCTGTGAACTCATATTGTCACGAGGGAAGCCAAAACAGGAGAGGGGAAAGGGATATATTTTTACGTGTATTTTAATGGACTTCATTGTTTGTGGGGTGCGCCTGGGAGACGGTCTATTGGGTTTCAAAATAAGTTCCGGTAAACTAAGGAAAACCCCAACCACGTCTCGGTTGGGACGAAAAGCTGATTTTCCCACTACCAAACATGTAATCATATCTATTTACAAGGAAGAAAAGCATAAGTATAATACAAATAAATAACTAACGAGGGGAAAACATTCAAAGCGACGAACTTTACGGAAGTGACGCGACCGCGAGGTGACGGTGAGCGTATATTAGATACAAGCCAAATTAGCAATATAAAAGCAATCCGCGCACGTTGCATGAGACAGTTATTACCCCCGATGTCTGCTAAACCATTTGATCTAATATCAATTTTATTTCGACGTATTTTTCATCGCTTATAAATGACCCACGGAAATTTTGGAGACAAACACAAACTTTTAAATTGTTCAAACCGACATCGAATGTTGTCGGCTTGAATAGTTTTCGTGCTTAGCACTTTGATACTCGACCGGTGCACATTCGCAACCTGTTCGTTGCTCGTCCCTGTACACAAAACCTAAGTTAATTGGCTTAGGCTCTAAAAATTGTCAGACTTATCAAATTGTACCCAAAATAAGCTCCAAAGACTGGCCGTGATGATTAAATATTCTCGCACCATGCCACAACGTTTTTTTTAAGACGGCGCTGCAAGAGGCTTTCCTAAGGAGGATTTACTTACGTATACTTAACCGGTATGTTTCCGATGCTGTGACATGATGTGACAATGTGATAAAGTTAAAGTTATCCGGATTGATTTATCGCAAACTGGTTCTAACTGATTCTCCACATTTTCAGCTAAATGGAGTAAATAATGCTAATTTATAATATCTAAAAAAACAGAGCGTGGCCAAACCCAAAATCGGCAATGTAGCGCTCTCTAAAATGCGTATTTACCTGGACCCCAGTTATAGCAGAAAAATCCACACTGCGAGGTCAATAAATGATAATGTGATCGACATCGATGCACCTAATAAAAGATCGACACGCGACACGTAGAGCGGGCAAAAAAGCGAACCGTGACACTCCAAGTGCGCTTAAATCGAGACACGGCGACAGCCGTGTATTAATTGGGCAACCCATGTAGACCCCTACAAAGGAAGTTTGTTTCTGGTAAGATATCACGGTGTGTGTGGTTGTTAATTGCTGTTTAAATGGTTTTTTGGCTGTTTGGTGTTTGTTTTAGTTGGTTATTTTTTAAAACTTGGTGGACCACACCGTGTGTCTTAATTTTTTGCTATCTTTTTTTTATTATAACCCTGCATTACCGATGGGCCCTTATCCAAACATTTACAGTCTTATAATCTCTCTCCTCGCTCCCTATCACCACATAGATCCTCTTATCGAATCCCCTGTGTCCTTACATTTCTGTCGTTATATATAAAGGGACGTGAAGAATAAACTTACTTAAAAGAGTCCCATATTTTTGAAATCTCAAACTCTCCAGTGCACGTTGGAGTGTTCCAGTCATGCAGGGGCCATGCAGCGGAAACTTCCTGTGTCCCACATTCTGTTCGTATAACGGACAGTTGAAGAAATACTTACTAAAAGTGTCCATATGGTTTAATTCAAAACTCTCCCGAAGCTTTGGAACGGTCAGCCATGCAGGGGCCATGCAGCGACAACCAAAACAAAAGACTCTTTCCACGGTTGACCGCAACAAAATAGGCGGACAAACACCCGTAGCAACGGAATGTGTACACTGTAGCAGCACGCAGTCCACACGCTTTTATACACAATACTACAATCAGTTATGAAAATTGCATTGGCACTACGTGTGTCATTGATGGAATGACCAGTTTGTTGTTTAATAATTTTCCTTGGTAACGTTGATCGCTTTTGAGGAAAGGCTCGCCGTTAAGGACACTTTCACTATGTAGATCTATAAGTGGTGAGAAATTTGGCGAATCTTGACAAAAACCTGAAGGCGTGATCGCGGGAAGGCAAAATACATATATACATACCTGGTTTAGAGGGGCATATATACATGGATGTCTTGAATTATAGTAAGATGACAAGAATACAATAACAATACTAATCCCTCCATCCTACAAATTTTATATATGTAATTAGCTTTCATTACCATTGGTCTTTAACAACATATGGCCTAATATGCCATCACAGGGTTAATGTCATTCCGACATTTCCATTCGTTCGGCATTCAGCAAAATCTTCACCGGGTGCTCCCCCAGTGTCAGGTTTGTCCGAGTCCACATTACTGTAAACATCAAAATTAGATAAAGCAAACATAAATATTCCATTAGGATGTGAAGACAATTCGAATGTGAAAACTGACCAGTACAATGATTCTGATGAAGAAAAAACAAAGACCAATGCAGCATTGTTTTGTTAAAAAAGGAAATAGGGTCAAGATTTTGTCAGGCTCAGTTTGACTCTACATCATAAAATATAGTGAACATCACATCACGATTCCCGAAAAAAAAATAATACAATTTGATTGTAAAATTAACAAAATAGAGCATTTAATTTGCTTTTTTTTTGGGAATTACGAAGAAATGGGTGGATTTTACGCAAGTCATGACAAAAGCGCCCAATTTGCATTCCTCGTGACGTCAAAGTGATGACAAACATGGTGGTGACTCGAATTGACAATGTATATGGATGGATTAATGAAAGTAATTAATAAAATTTGAAATAAGTTACAGAAGAACATAGTTTTTTTCATTTCGTTGTGTTTTATTATTATTGATATAAAAAACCCAGCGATCGCAGTTATGGAACGGGCAACACTGCGATATGCTGGGCACCAACGAGAAAGATATGGAGGTCAATCCAAACTTTGACGTCACCATTTTGCCTGCGATGTGTGATTGTCGTGAATCGTGTTCGAGTAGTAAGCTATGGGCGGAAAAGTTAAAAGGCAAAATACTCAACAAAATGTGGACAATTTCAAACTTATTTTGATTTATATGGAATCTACGTTACTTCATTAAGCTTTCCATCCATACCAAAAAATTTTCCAAATATTTATGACTCATGACATATTTCCTTAAAAGCAGGGAAGAGGGTGACCCACTGGATATCCGCCTTGGTGCAGGAGGTCACGGTTCAAAACCCGTAGGGCCACTAGCTGGGATTTAATGGTTACTAATTCTGGATTTAATTTAATGAATATTGATTAAAACGAGAGTTCCCCTCTCCCCATTCTTATTTGCCCAAGGTCACAAGAATAAATCAAGTCCTTCGGAGGGGATGTTTAAAAGCAGTCGGTCCCATCCCAGTACCGAGAGCATACCCTGTACCACCACAGTCAAGTTTCGTGAAAGAGTATCTGGTGGTAACCCCTGATTGTCCCAGCCGTCCTGCGTCAGTTAGAGGGATATTCCCGGTAGAGTGGTGTAGTTCACTCTTAGGTATACCTCTGAGGGTCTCGCGTGCATTCTCGGTTCCGTCTAAACTGTATAAATAAATTGTTCACCAAAAAAAAAAATATCAATTTTTTTTTGTCGATATATTTGTGTGGTAGATAAATAGCATTTGTAGCAGGAGCTTTATCCCCAGGCCAGGATCGAGACCAACCTGAATTCGACTTTTTCCTTACCACTTCTTCTCCTTCACTCCTCCTGGAGAAGGGGGCATATTAGGGTTTAACTGAAGCTCTTTTTTCCACACACTAAGTCTAACCATCGGGGTTTTGATTTAACTTTAGAAACTGGACTTAAAAGGGAGTTCGTGATCCACAGCCTCGTCCCCCCGACTTACCTAAAAAAAGTTGATTCTTATATATCTGAACCGTTTTTGCCTTAGTAATCCCACGTGTACTATCTTACGGGCAAAATTCCGGTTATCTGTAAGAAATTCACAATTTGTATTTCTGTCTGTAACGGAACAGATCTTACAGCACCGGGCTATTGGACGTGGAAACCAAGCAATTGCTCATAACACAAAACCGCAAGATCGGAAATCAACTAAAATTTCGGGGGAATAGCTTTTCTCAAGGATATCTAGTGAACTCTGAATAAAACAGAAGGTGCATGGAATCACGAAAGCACCTTTAAAATTAAGATAAAACTTTAATGATGTTTTATTTCTACTCAAATACCTAAAGTAATCAGTAACAGGTTTCCTCAGGAGTAACAACCACAAAATCGGAAGTGGTCAATCGAGAGTTCATGTGACTTATGACATAGAAAAAAGGTCAAATGTCATGATGCAAATTTGAGAAAGACCGCTAGAGGGGAGGGTTATCTAAAAGGATTATCTATCAAAAACAGGTTCTATGATCTTGCACCTGTAACACTTGAGTCCAGAATGATAATTGACCTTTTACCTTGCAAATTAGAGATGGTATGGTCATCCTGCAACTTGATATTGACTTCGACTGGAAGCCTCTGTAAAAAGTTTCAAGATTCTAGCATCTGATCTTGTGTTCTCTCCTTCGGATCCACTGATTTCCAGCCCAGGGGTCCAGGGGCGAGCGTGCTCAAGACAACAGCGGGTTCAAGGGGTGAATCCCCTGGAAGAATATGCACCCACCCCGGGTGCACCCCCTCCCCTTTTGAGACGCCCATGAAACGTAGTGAGGCAAACAGGAGATACTGTAAAAAGGTGGGGGGGGGGGGCGTTTTTTGTGGTTTGGGGGGGGGGGGTCTTGGGGGGGGGGCTGGAGATCTCAGGACGGTAACGCAAAAGTCATCACATGCATCACCCCAAGACCCTCCTTCATGGTAATCATAATATCACCAACCTGGCATACAGTAACTTACTTTTGAGTATCGTCCAATAGTTTCTTCTCCCAACTCCAAAGTTAACTTTCCTTCATCTGTTATGTCATGGAGGCCAATCCAGTTGCGAAGTTTGGTGGTTACACATATTGTGCTATAAACTTCTGTCAAAGATATCCAAAAACGAATTCAATTATCTGCACCCAATTAGACGTGCTAGAGCAAAAAATGTGATTTTGTATGCCCTGCCATAGAGTACTGTTGTGATAATATTGGTTTGACCAAAATGAGGACAAGTGAACTGATAATAAGATCAACTAACCCGAATATTTCAAAGGGTAAAATGAGTAGCTTGCTTCTGACACCAAAACATATTTTATTCACTTTTGGTGGAAATCTGGGGTCTGGGGCCGGGCCACTCCCCGACCTTTTAATGGGGGGTTGAGTCTGTTGTGCGAAAAAGTCCATTTGCCGACACAAATCTTACTGGTGTCTGTCAGCTTATGCTTTTTTGTTATGACTTTGGACAATGGGCTGATATTAGGCATGAAGTTAGGGCGGGACAGTCTGACTTTTGTTTGGCAGGGTTTTTAATTACCCAAAAGGTCGCACAGGTCATCTAGAGGGTCAATTGTGCTATGCCCCATGACCACCAATTTGGTCAAAAGGCCCACTGACCTGAGGCACAGAACAAATCTGAGTCAAAGGTCACCCACTATGCAAGGTCACACACGGGAGGAGCGATGCACTCGTTTAAAAAAAATTGTGGCTCACTACACTCGCTGATCAACAGTTTCCCCGGCAAGTGGCAGTGAGCCTGAAATTTTGAGATTGTGCCAGCGACACTCTTTTTCAAAATCGGAGTTGGGGGGTGGAACGACCGATATCTTTATAAATTTGGGGAAAGAGTACCCTTAAATTATACAGTAATTCCTGTTTTATTTATGGCCTTACCCTAACAAATACCCTAACCCTAAGGCCAAAAATAAAAAGAATTTGTTACATGTACAACTGGCGTCAAAGTATTGTAACATGCAGAAACCCATTTCTATTCAAAAATTGATTTGAAATTGTACCAGAGTTTTCCTGACTACCATTAACGTAAGGCATTGTAAAGTTGTGATATTCAACAGATGCTGTGTTCCAGAATCATTATTGCGAAAAACGATCACTTTGATTGTCATGATCCCTATATGGCGGGTATAAAAGGAGCTGGACTATGATTACTTGCATACTTTGTACTCCAGAAGAAATCGGCTACAGGAACGTCAAAAACCTGCAAAATAGTCCGCTAATGAACCTTAAGGGTTTGTCAGGGTCTGCTCTAATGTTTTATGGCAAAAAACTGTGTGGTTGGATGGAACCCGAAATGAGATACTCCCATAAAAGATGGAAGCACGTTCATCCACCTTGTACTACAGGAATTTAATGGCAAAAAGGGTCCACGTGATAACTTGAAAAAACTTTTTTTATTTTTAATTATATCGTTGACATTGTGCTGTTTGTCCTGCAATGTGCAACCTGTAATTATGACATTATTTGCGTATACCACGTGATTTATCATTCGAATTCAATTTAAGGTGTCTCCAAATTTCTCGCTTTTTTCGAAGACCGCTGTCTTCCATGGACTTTTCTCGGTTCCGGTCCACACAACCACTATAATTTTATCTCATAAATATTAGGGTAACCCCCTAATGAACTCGTACAACTCATTAAGCGGCTGCTTTGAAGCCACATTTTTGGCTTTCAGGTTGCTGTATTCCTTCGGATTGCAATCATCAAGTTATCATTCGCTGTTTCCCTTTAATCCTGCATGTTAGGGAACATGACAATCTAATCCACGTTTATTACCCTCTTGGGTTCTGGGCGATAGCGTCTGTATGAAAACACCCTTTGGCATTTAAGTACGTATTTTGTGTCAAAATTCACTGTATAATTTGAAACAGTTGGTGATTTATGAATTTCGTTTTCTACATGTTTGCAATACTTTTGGCAGTGTGTGTAGAACTTTTGAGAGGGGTACATATGTAACTCTTGCCTAAATTGTTCAAAATACTGTGTTTACTGCATATCAGCAATGGTAAGTATATTTTTCTTTTCATTAAAATATTCCACCTACTTCTATTTTACCACTACGCAATCTTGGTAACAAGTCAACGTTTTCACAACGAACTGTAAATGGGGTTGTCACCCCCTGGGGATGGCCTTTCTGGTGACTAGGCTTTAGCGATCGGGCCATCCCTGGGCCTTTAATGCAGAAGCGGATGAAGCGATTTCTTTTCCAATGATTTTTCTGCTGTCCCCTCTCCTTCCATTTAGGAAAGATCAAAGATCCCTGGTGGGCTGGACCTCCCTTCATCCCGCATTCCCCTTAGTATAAAAGTATTGATCACTCCTATGCTATAAACCTGGGTCTACAACTTTCATTGCATTGGCATATAGTTTTTCAACACTGGCTATATCCCCTTCATTTCAGATGGCAAGCCAGGTGGGAGCAGAGGGGGGGGGCAGAGGGGACAGAGTGCCCCCTCTGAAAATGTTTTGAGGGGAAATCGGGGAATAAAACACGGATTATTTATTTAAATATCAGCCCTTTACGGACTTCTTTTGGCCTGCGACCGGGACAATGCCCCCCTGGACCACCGGGCTAGCGCTACATGCCTGCCTCATGTCCTTTTAATTATACAATTAGGAGCATCATTATTTACTGCCGGGGGATGGAGGAATTCAACCTTCTTTGGGAGGTGAAGTTTCAGTTCCTATTTCGCTTCTCAGAATTCAAAATTTTGCATTCCCCTGATTTATGAAATTTATCCATTTTAAACAAGTTCACCCCCTCCCACCTCTTCGCAACACCCTTACCAATTATTCCATGTTTCCCCTATCGCTCACAAACAATTGGGGGAGTAGGGCCTACTCCTCATCCCCATTCCCCTTTTCATAAATAATAAACCCAACCTAACACTATTTTTAGCATTATGGCATTCATGCTAGTTTATACTCATTGACATCTTAATAATTTTCAATTCTCCCAGTCACCACCTCAGTCCTGGCATGCCATACGAGCTTCAATGCCAGTTGAGTTTATTGGAAAAAACTGGAAAACAGTGTTAAATTGTATTGCTCCAACCAGTGGGCATTGTGCTGACCACATACTGTAGAA
>JAMKCH010054940.1:0-16767 GCA_023653785.1 Ophioderma brevispina | reverse complement strand
GGAATAAATAGGAGTTTGAATTTGAATTGGAAATAAATAGGAGACTAACCCTGGCAAATATGTGCACATTCATCTCGCATTGCTTTCTGTGTTTTCATTCGATCGGTGGTAATTAAGTTTGTTTGCAAAACGCAATAAAACGATTTAACACCATGAATGATTTTCTGTTCCCTTTGGGTTGCCTGGTTACCGAGTGTATGGGAACCATTCGTACTTCACCCTTTTGTCTTCAACAACCATCAGGGTGTTGTATTTTTCGGGGGAAAGCGGGTGACCGGCTTCCTTGGAAATGGTCACTTCTTCGCTATTTGCCACCGTGGAGTCTAGTCTCCCTTCTTTGGGCTTGTGACAATTATAAAATTTACCTCCCTCCCTCCCATGTGGTGTGGTAGAACAAACCAGCCGAAGGTCTTTTAATTTCCTCGAATTTAGGTTTTATTGGGATTATTGGTATCTTTGCCTATGCTTTTTTAACTTATTGAACTTTTGTAATTGTAATTAGAATTCGGGGGGGGAGGTTTGTTTTATCTTACGATTATTAGAAACTTTTGTTTTGTGCGGAAAATTGAAGAAATTGGGTTCATTTATGGATCTGAACCTTCTATAAATTGAACTTGAAGCATATATGTAATAAAATTAAATTGGCTGGTAACTTAAGTTAGGCTATTGGATAGGGTTCATTCCTCTAGCAAAACTATTTGTAAATCTATGTATTTCAATAAGGATCTAATTGGGACTTCAAGTGTGAAGTTAGGCTAGATTATGGGGTCGGTACCTGCTTTGGCAAATTGCTGGGGGTAGGAACACACCGGCTTAGTATATTAATAGTCGCATTGTGCATTAGATTTTGTAACAGGAACTTCTTAATGTGTATTTAGGCCTGTTCATTCCAGCTTACCAGTTTCTTTGCAAAATTGCTGAGGAGTTGGGAACTCCTCATTGGTTTAGTATATTGCTGGTTGCTGAGTGTTTTGGAATTTGGATACATAAAATTTGAAATACTTTAAATACTTTGTGTTTGGATTTTGGGAAAGAAATAGGAGTTTGATTTGGAATTGGAAATAACTGGAATTTGGATACATAATAATTTGAAATACTTTGATTTGGATTTGGAAATAAATAGGATTTGATTTTGGAATTGAAAATAAATAGGGACTAACTCCTTGCAAATATGTGCCCATTCATATCGCATTGCTTCCTGTGTTTTCCTTTCTCGGTGGTAAATATAAGATATATTTATATATATAAATATATATATATCTATTATATAAATATATAAATTATAAATATATATATATATATAGTTTATATATATATATATCTATAATAATATATATACTATCAAATCATAATATATATATATATATCGTATGAGTTGTGCTTATATCGCACACACAAGCGTGAAACTCCGAGTAACACCTACCGTTCCAGCAGCAGGGTTTATCATTATCTCGCTCTGCTTTCAAGCATTGAGCACCTCCTGCATTAAGATAGTCTCCTCGCCTATTATATATATATATGTATCTATCTATCTATATATATATTATATCTCATCGCATCCTCGCTCTCTCTCTCTCTCTCTCATCTCTCTCTCTCTCATCTCTCATCTCTCGCAGCCCTTGCTGCCCGCTCCCACTCCCCTTTTCTCCTGTATCTCTTATTCTCTCTACCAGTATATCTCTCTGCTCTCTAATCTCCGTCCTCTATCATAGTCTCATCGCCTCTTCGCCGCTCTCCTCTCTCTCTCTCCTCTCTTCTCTCCTCTCTCTCTCTCTCGCCTCCCACCATAGAGCTAATGATCTAGACGAGGAGCAGAGACACCGGGCACACAAAAGGAGCTCAGGGCATGTTTTAACGATCAGTAGGGTGCCAAAGTCAGGACAGTTTGAAAGGTGTTCGAATAACCATTTTGTTCCCTAGGGCTTTTGTTGCGCTTTCATTTACACCTCGCTTGTTAAAAAAGCTTGCAAAAATGGCTGAGATAGAGCGCCCGAGACGCAAACCCCCCAAACCAAAGGGTGCATGCATTTTTTGGTTTTTCAATGCTCACTGTGTGGTACAAACGCATACTTGTGTATTGATGTTTACACAAAGAGTTTTTTTCTGACTGGAAGAGCGCGAAAGCCTACCTGCGATATTGATTGTGGTACCCGTGTTCGTGTCCCATTAACTTCAATGCCCCATTGCACAAACTTTGGTTATGGGGGGTTTTCGTCTTTCGAATGTTCTAATCCTCAGCATTTTGCACGTTTTTTTACAAGCCAGGTATTAAAGGAAGAGCAAGACCTAGTCAACAAAAATGTATATATTCCGAAAACTTTCAAAATTGTCTGCCTTTGGCACAATACTACTGATCGAAAGAATGCCCGGATACGTGTTTTGGTGCAGGTGTATATTCTTATAATATACCCCTAATTAGCCATATATCTATTGGCTTTTGCATAGCTCACATTCTCAATTGAGTTTGAGCAACTCTAGTATTCCTGGGAAAAGTGTGCGGCGTGATGGAATTGTCAGTGGCTTAACGGGTCTTTGATTCACTTCATTTGTGGCTTGCCATTTAGCTCTGTGCTGCACTGATGAGAACACAAAGTTTCGAAACGGTTACATGTCGCATATTGAGGATTACCGCCTCCTTTCATGCGTTTGCCCAATAGGTTTTCAGCAATGTTTAGCTGAGCACATCTTTTTTTGTTTTCTACAACGGTACATGGTTTATGTAGCCATTGATGTTTTTAATCACGACGTAATCTATTAGCATTTTGCATAGCATCACCCATTGAGTTGAGCACTCTAGTATTCTTAACACTGTGCGGCGTGAGGAATGGTCAGTGGCTTAAAGGGTCCTTGATTACGCCTTATTTTGTGCTGCATTTAGCTTTGTGCTGCACTGATGAGAACACAACGTTTGAAAAGGTACTGTCTGCAGATTGAGTAATATATATATATATATATCTATATATATATTTCGCTAATGTATAAGTCTTTAGGGGGAAATCATGTTAATTCATTAGTTTTATAATGAGCTTTTATAGTTATTTTATTAATTAATATTCAAGCATTTGTATTTCAGAGGAATATATCCTTCAGTTGCATATCTAATATTCATATCTTTTGACGGAATAAATCGCATACAAAGGAGGCGGTAGGGGGAAGGTGATATTTTTCCCCCTAACGCTGTAATGAGTGAATATGAAAGGATCGCGACAAAAGCTTCGCCCTAAGCCGGAGATATATTATATATATTTAAAAATCCATTTGGGGGGGGTCTTCAGGATCTCCACTTTAACTATCTATGGTATGTGTATGTGCCTTGCAGCTCCTAATCCAACATGCGCCCGCTAAGACAGGTTTTTGCTGTCCTCATTGATTACAGAAGGCAGTGGCGTAGCCCCCTTTTTTTTTTCAGGGGGGGGCAAAGGGGGGGGCACATGTATTTTTCAGGGGGGGCAATCATTATTAAAATTTGTTAGTATAGTATATTGCCTATGAAATCACTATTTTTTCAGGGGGCAAGGGGGGGGTGCAAGATTTCCCACGGGGGGGGGGCAGCTGCGCCCCCTGCCCCCCCATCCCCCTCATGGCTAGCGCCACTGGGTCAAAAAGGCCAAATTCGATCGAGTAATGGCAGATGGCCTATTTACATGATGCTTCATGGTGTGCCTCAAAAACTGTCAACATCATCAGAGATCGGGGGTTAGTTTGTTGTGCTTGGGTACTTTCCCTCAATCATTCTGATTTGTGGGGGGGGGGGCGATAGAGTTTTTCTTATGTAATTTAAATATGTAATTTAGTACTTGATAAGTTGTGTAATATTTAATTTCTATTTTTAACTCAATCGGCCATATACCCTCTGGTCGGATTAATCGGAACTGACTCACAAACCTCTTTGCAGGGTGACCATGCCTGGTCAGCAGCATATCTCACTCACCCATTGGCCGTGGGAAACTCAAATTTGTTGTGCACACTTTTTTGCTTTTTTTAAATTTCAATTTGAGTCCATTTTTGTAGGCGCCATCAACGACTGCGCACACTGCACATCTGTTGTGTCACCATATTATATTCATCTAACTTGCTTGTGAAAATTCTTGTAATATTTTATTCTTTGTGGTATACCATCATTTGCCACCATGGTGTTTGTCATTTCCTGGACGCGTGGTTGCAAGCACACGAAAACGTCAGGATTGCTACGAGGACTTTCATCAGAAATCAACAGTGTCAATCAGGTAACACAATAATAAAAGTACCTTATTAAATCCTTTGAACACGGAAAGCGAATACAGTCGCTCAACGGTGTCAAAATTTTGTCAAATTTTGTTTTGTCAAAAAGCGCAAAATTATTATTTTCAAGTGCATCTTCAGAATCAGAATGAACAATGCAGCTAAATTAGTCCAAACAGCCTAGTCATTGCTGATATTATTCCTTTTTAGATGGCTCCAAATGACCTGCAGCATTTTGGACGCCATCTATAAGCCACTGACATATGTACTATATTACGTATACAGAATTGGCCCGTGCGAAGGGTTCGGTACAAATTAGTTCACAATC
The DNA here is from genome assembly GCA_023653785.1 of Ophioderma brevispina. Lineage (NCBI taxonomy): Eukaryota > Metazoa > Echinodermata > Ophiuroidea > Amphilepidida > Ophiodermatidae > Ophioderma > Ophioderma brevispina. The sequence goes on along the minus strand of JAMKCH010054940.1, from coordinate 12,218 downwards.
TAACCAAACTAAGTCGCTTTGCTACCTGAATGCCATGTCCTATCATGGGCAAGAAATACATGCAGCTGCTTTGTGTGACTTCATTATCAGCAATCAGTTGGATATCTTGCCATCCCCGAATCTTTGCTGACTGGAGATAGGCAAGAGATGTACCATTGCCGATATCCAAATACTTTACCTAATTGTAAGCTTCATCAATTCTACAAACCGCATCATAGAAGAAGTCCGATTCTCGTTAGGGAATGGTCTCCCATGTGGACAAACGAGACCTGCGAGTTTTAATTTCATGGAAATTATGATGTCCCCTATCATCACCTTCTACCTCCTTCCAACTTATTTTAATCTACAAACTCAAGTCTGCAAGAAATAAATTCACCTCATCAATGTTTCTAGTTGAATTCTCCTCTCTTCTTGCTACTTGACAGGTGGTAATGGCCATTTGCTCCCTACTGGAGACCTAAATTACATGTTGACGTGCTGATGACCGTGAGGCTCAATATCCTTCCTCAATATTCTAGATCTGCAATGACTTGAAACACCTAGTTGTTGGCCCAACTACATTCGGTAACCACACTCTGCATCTACTATAACTGCAGAAAGACAATTTTGTGAGCCATAATTCAACTCATAGTCACTTACCGTCTGACCACTACGCTGTCAAAGTGCTTCATCAAAATCAACCGACCAACCATGCATTAAACATGCAGACCCGTAACATTCGCAACTCAAAAGAGCCATCGTTCGCATCTGATATACGATCTGCCTTCTTTGTTTGCCTCAGATTGCTGAAGTGTGATTCTCTCAGTTTAAATGAATTACATCTTATCTAGACATTGATGAACATGCTCCACTCGTAAATCGTCTGCATTTCCTGCGTCCTCTGCACCTGGTACAACAATGTTCTTCGTGCTGAGAAGAAGGAAAGGCGTCGCTGGAGTTCAGAGCTTCACAGACGGGCTTCACAGTATTCAAGAGCTTACAAGATCAGTGCTCTAAATACAAAAACTCTCTTCTTCTAAGCCAAGACAGATTTCATAACAACCAGATTACTACCTTTTGATCAACGGGACCTGTCCGTGTAGTCTGTAAGTTAACTTCTCCCATAGTGGAACAACCGCTACTCCTTGCCATAGAATGTCCAAAAGAATCTTGCTGACAGTTTTGCAGATTTTTTCTACAAGAAGATCGAGAAGCCTGGGTAACAGTCACATTATACTACTACTTCCTCAATGTCCTGGACTAACAGAGTCATGCCAAGTCACCTTCAGCTACTTTTCTACAGTGTCTGAAGAGGAGCTCTTGAAATCCATCAACATATCTATCAAGCCTGCAACCTAGAAGACCCTTACCAGCTGGTATCTTAAAACTATGTCTAGATGATCTGTACATCCCATAACACGATTGCAACACGCGTCCTTGTCTTCGGGCGTATTTCCCCAACTCTCAATCCATGCATCTGTCACCCCGCTGCTAAAGACATCTGGGGGGGGCTTGGACAACCAACATCCTCTCAAATTATCGCCTATATCTAATCTGCCATTTCTTGGAAGGTGATTGAAAGAGAGCAGTGAATCGTTTCAGACTACCTCATCGATAATGACTCTCCAGGCTCCGATGCCGTCGGCATAACCCCTGCAATAATCACCAGTACGAGACTGCTCTGTTACGGGTTGCAGAATGACATCTTGACTGCTCATGCAACAAAAAGAGGCTGTACTAGGGTTACTCTGGACTTCAGCGCCGCCTTCGACACCATAGACCACAAACAGCTCCTACCCTTCGAACTGAACGGTAAATGGATTACTGGAAAACAATAGTTTGGTATCTCGTTATCACCTAAATGGCCGAACTCAAATCTGTATCAGTCAGAGGTGCTTCAGATCCTGTGGCGGTAGATTGTGGGTGCCCACAGGCTCGTGTTACTGTACCGAATTGATTCATCCTGTTAGTGCCCCCCACTAACAGGATCTCATCACTGCCCCATAATATTCATTTGTTGTTTTACGCTGATGACACCCTGCTCTACCTTACTTTCCACCCTCGGGGGGATCGTGAGCATGCCATAAAAAAGATTGAAACATACATAGCAAGACATCAGATCCTGTCCTGGTGTAAATCCAACAGCTGATATTAAATGACAATAAGACAGATGTTGTACTTTCGCTCATCATTTTAGCAGATCGGCTAGCCACTCTCAGCCAACTATGATCATTTGCAATTCTGTTTATAATCCGTCGGCTGAAGCACGGAACTTGGTGTCATCTTGACTCACACTAAGAATGAAGTCATCATGTTTATCGCAAAGCTGCTGGCTCTCATAGGAAAATTGGGCATTTCGAACAGTACCTTGATGAAAATTCTAACCATTCAGATTGGGTCCACGCCTTTTGTACTCTAGGCCTATATTCCTGCAATTCCTTGCTTATAGCTTCCAGAAAGAGAATTGAGTACCAAGGTTCAGGCGAGTTCAAATTCAGCGGGCCCCTTCTTGTCATTAAAATCCATCGACGAGACCATATCACACCAGCTCCTCCGCGCTCTCTACCAACTACATTGGCTTCAATTACAGAGGGCAGTTTTTAAGATTCTACTTCTCATACCTATAAGCCATCCACAGCATGTCACCTGCCTATATTTCTAAGCTCATCCAGCTGTATTCACCACCGAACTTGAGATCATCTTCTTGCCCCCAGCTGAGTAAATCAGCAGTCCAACTCATCAACAAGTTCTATGGTGATAGATCTTTTGCTACGCAGCAGCACATTGTGGAATAAACTCCCTAAACCGTATTCGCTTAGCTCAGCTCAGCAACTATTTTCAAGTCACGCCTAAAGACATTCCTATTTACACACCATTTTGGCTCCGCTACAGTCCAATCACTATTAAATTGTGATTTTTTTCCATTTCTTGTTCTTATTTCTACCTTATCCAATCCGGTGCCTGGATAGTTGTGTCATGAGTTTGGTAGGGTGTTAGAGGCATCTGAAATCCATGAAAAGATCAAGAATAACCGATGTCGCTGTGGGTAACAATACAAAGAAAATTTCCTCACAGTGACGATTCAGGTGTATCCCCATATGGTCTTAGTATGGGAGGCAAAAATGGGTGTCTTTCTCTTCTATCTTTTGCGTCCCAATATTATATATATATAGTATGTTGAATTTTACTTAAATTAAAGTATTTTTTGAAATTGTGTATAATTGAGTGTTGATATCATTTGTTGTTTTAACATAGAATTTTATCTATTTGGTATTTGTCGTATTGATATTTTGTATATATTTGCCCTTCTATGTGAAGCGCCTAGAGGCCTCTGCATTTTTTTTTTTTTTTAAAGATGTTTATATTATATTATATCATACCAAGGCTAAAGCTGCATCAGACTTAACAACAATCTTTACAGAGTGGTTTGAAACAAATATTGGCGTGCGCCAGGGCTGTCTCTATCACCAGACCTCTTCACTATTTCTCGAATACATCTTAGCAGAAGCCTCGTGAGAACTGTAAAAAAGTGGGCCTAAAACGTGGCTGGCTTACAATTTAAAGGACCTCTTTTTGCGACGACTAGCTTCTCATCGCTGACTCAGAGGGGCGATCTCACACCTCGATTGAGCAAGTGCATCAGCTAGCAAGAAATATGGAATGGGATCAGTATTTACTAAAACAAAAAGATATGGTTTATTCGCCCCGTGATGACCAGCTCCACCGTAAAGATCCAGCTTGATGGTACACCACTTGAGCAGGTTAAAAGATTCAAGTATTTGGGAGAGTAACGCTAACTCCATCAAACGACTCCACCAGAGAAATCAAAAGCAGATTATTATAGGCATCAACAGCACTAGGGAAATTACAGCGAGTCTGGAGTGATAAAGACATTCTCACTCTCCAACCAAATTACGGCTTTTAATGCATTGTCAACCCAGGTGCTTCTGTATGGCTTGAATCTGGACATCAAAAAGTGACATGAAGAAGTTGGAAGAAGTTGGAAGCATTAGAGATGCGATGCTACAGACAAATCCTTAATATCAGCTGGTAGGATAAGATCCGGAATGAAGAAATTCGGTCAAGAATCCCCTCATGCCACTTTCAACCAACAGTATCCAAGCTCGTATCACTGCCTCGCGTGACATGGTTGGCACTTGTGCAGACATGAACACACATCCGGCCTACCAAACGCAGTTTGCTGCGCCGAAATACGGGGCTATGCCGGAAACGACCGGTCTTTTGGCAGATGGACATGGCCGTACGGCAGGGTATCGCCGAAGCCCCGGGTCTTCGGCATTATTCATTTGCCGAAAATGGCCGGGCTACGTCATTACCCGGCCGAACGGCAGGGTTATTTGCCGAAACCAATGGGCTATCCCAGTAGTTCGGCACAGAGAGATCCATATTACAGCGTGATGTTGGTGTAACTAAGTCTTAGTCCATGGCTGTACGGACACAGGATGACACGAAATGGTGTTCAGTTGACTCAGGCTCGTACGACAGGCTAAGAGTAGCTTTAAACTATTAATTTTAGGGCCCGTTCAGTATTTACAAGGGAGGGGGCCGGAAATTGACTAAAACTACATTGTAAAGTGTACTAGGCCCTACTGATAGAACTCCTACACCCATCCACAGATAGATATATAATATTTATAATAGGTTATCATATGATTTACTGCTGATATGCTGATAGGTGCTTGGTTAACTGAATAACAAATTAAAAACATGACCCCCCTCTCAATTAGAAAAAATAAAATCACATAACCCCCTATTGTCAAGTAGAAAATCACATAGGTCTACTCCCAATCTTGTACTCCACCAGACCCTAATAACCAAACCCATAACCTAAATTCTAACCTAGGTCCTAGAGGCCATATAACCCCACCCGTTTTGCAAACCGCCTAATTGCAATCCTAATCATAAAGGGGCCTTACAATGGAATCCATATGTATATCAATAGCATATAACGTTACAATTGTGCCGAATTCGGCTACCTTGGTAACAGAAACGAGGGGAATGCGAAATTTCTCAGGGGTCTATGTGGGGCTTTGGCGTTACAAGATCGTATCTACGTCTACTTACATACATGATTGTTCCTAAATGCCAAAAGTCTGATTTTTAATGAGTTTCATTGTAGAATTGTACATAAAATCACGAAAAATGCATAAACACGTGCTCTACACATCAACAGCACGTTATTTTCCAATTCCCTTCTCCTCTGCCGAATGCGGGTACTTCGGCAGTTCTGAGAGGAGGGAACTTCGGCAGTCGGGTATTTCGGCACCCGGGTGTTTCGGCACAACATTTGTATGGAAACTGTCGCAGGCACAAACAGACAAGGAAGACCAAGGAAGAGATGGGAAGATGACATCATTGTGGGCACCACCTTCCACAAGGCATATTTGGAAGCGCAAGATAGGAATAGATGGTCTAAATTTGTTCGAGGAACCAACGTCTTATGGGACATGGTAGATAGATAGATAGATAGATAGATAGATAGATAGATAGATAAGATAGATAGATAGATAGATAGATAGATAGATAGATAGATAAGATAGATAGATAGATAGATAGATAGATAGATAGATAGATAGATGATTGAAGGGCGACGAGCTTGAGATCAGCAATGAAAAATAATACATGTGTGTGACATCTAATGAACCTCGCTTACCACACGGTTTTTATGACTTGCATTTGAAATGATTTTATGTTCATTTTTACCAGTCATAATTCCTAAAATTGAATATGGGAACTCGAACATCCATTGAAAAAAATGAAATTGATATACAACACTAGTTTGCTTAAAGCGGCACTGGCAATGGTTCACAAAATATGAAATTTCTTCAATTTGCAAGCAAATGATAATCTAGGCCATTCGAAGAATAGAGACATATTTTATACATAAAAATACATTAAAGACATCCACTTTGTAGTTTGCCGTAACTTTAGTCAACAAATGTGTCTATTACATGAATATCATAGACTCGCACTCATTGGTATTAAAACCACAAAGGTCACAGACCGGTCAAACAAGGTGCATGCCGTGGGAAGCCATTTCCTTCGTCTGCTGAATAAAATGTCGCCGGAGTCATTTAATTATAATATCGTTCTATATATTTACCCATAGGTGTGCTGATTTGCTCATCATTTCAGGTGAGGGCTAATGTAAGGCTTTACAAACCATGCAAAAATATACATTTTTAAAATCTTGAGGACGCACTATTTTTCAAATGTGTCAGTGTCTCTTTAAAATCACAATGAAACAAACAGTCGATCATTAAAGGGACATAGGCACATTTCCAGCAAAAATGGGTTACTGCGACTTGCATTGGACAATAAAACAGTTTTACACCGTGGACTATTTCAATGGCCACCGGGGAGGGCCCTAGTTTCAAATCGATGTCAGTTGATCATTTTCACCCATTATACTTCATTTTCAACCAGATGATCATCATTTTATTAGTTAAATTGACATGCCACTAAACTCCTTTGGAAGCCCGTAAGGTTCTTCAATGAACCAAAAATAGTTCATTGACTGTTGTGTAGCGCTTTGATGGTTTCGATAGGAACCATTTTGGGTTCTCAGATTTTTAAAACCATTTTAGGGTGCCATTCATGATTGTTATTTTGACCTTGTGGGGTGAGTTTTCTAACACTGTTGGGTTAGTATCACTATATTTTTTGTCATATGACGAAATAAAAGGCATTATAGTGTTGCGCTTTATTCTGTAAAAGAATAGAATATAGGATTTTTCTAGTATAGTAAGGACGCAGAGGGTGTTTTGAACCAATCCCTTAATGCATTGCAATATGCCGTTACTGTACTAAATACATGTCAGTACTTAGGGGTAAAAAGTGTTATAAAGTTTAAGGATAACAAAAACATTTCCTGATCATGATAAAAAAAATCCTAATTAAGTACTAGCAATTTATGGGCTAAAATGAGTGTAAATGCCGGTGTTATTATGCGATATGAATAGGAATTTGTGGGATCACATGACCTTATTAAAACTAGTGTATTGTGGGATGAACTTAATACACCCTATATAGTAAGGACGGCGCACCTTAAAATAAATTAGTCAATTTCTGCAAATTAGTCCTATAAGACACCAGTAGTCAAACGATGTCTAAAATGTGCAACGAGAGATTTCAAGTCGTCCATATTTTTCGGTGTATGTTAGTGTTTCATATAGAATTCCATACCGTTATTGGCTACAGAAATAACTAAAATGAAAACAAAAAAACGTGATTTGTAGGTGCTCATTATTTCAATAGAAAAACATTGGGCTGAATTTGGTATTTGCTCCTATAGGAAGTTAGATTTTGGTACCAAAAGAAACGGTTCTAGCTTAAGAGAAACTGGACTTTGAAAAATAGTGCGCCCCTCAAGATTTTTCAAAATCGATATTTTTGCATGGTTGTAGCCCTTTGATATACAAACGCCCTCACCGGAAATGATTAAGAGCCCAAATCAGCTTCCTTTGGGTAAACAGCAACGATTTACTAATTTACCCCCCCACGTCGCCGGCGACGCAAATTCAGCAGACGACGAAAATCGGCATTTACCCACACAAGAACACGCACGCCGCATGCTTGTTTCCCAAGCTATGCAAACTGTTTGATCGGTCTATAACCTTGCTGTTTTTAATTATCAGTGGTCACGAGTCAACAATATTCATGTAATATACACATTTGTTGATTAAAGATCGAAACACTTACCAAAAGTTGGCCCCTACACAATCTACCCTGGCCCGTCTTTACCTCCCCATATCAATGCTCCCTATCTGTTTCGGGCGTAAGTTATTGTATAGGCCTAAAATATATGCTCTGCCTTCTTCCAATGGCCCCTAGACTATCATTTGCAGCCACGCACCAACCAATGAAGAAAATTTCATAGTTTGTGAAATGTGCCCCAGTGCCGCCCCCCGTCTTACATTCCATTCTCACCGGGGGGATATTTTTTTCTTATAGAAAACCGCTTCGTACCACCAGTGCGGAAACCAATCCGCATTTGTTAATTTTAGGGGACACACCCATGTATTTGAAATTTCTCGTTGCACCCTCTGAATTGCCCAATTTGTTAGTAAAGGCGCATTCGAGCTACACAGCCTCGTCCCGGACTTACCTTAAAAAAGTTTCCTTATATGATAACCATCATACAGCAATAATTCACCCACTGAAGAAATGAAATAAGTGTCTAGTTGGCAACTTAATTCAGACCAGAAGCCAATACATGCTAGAAACTGTTCGCTTGTGTTTTCAGCAATTTTTCTAATAGCCGCTTACCAAACAAGAATACAATAAAATTAAACTTTGACAAATACCAGCGACATTCAGTGAGCTTAAATAGAAAAAGAGGCAACAATGAAAGGCAAAGGACAGCAAGAACTCGGACAAACACCAACAACATAAGAACGGCACTACAAGGAAACGCAAGCACAAGAAGGAATACATAACACTTGACTCCATCATTTTAACCGTATCACAAGGATTGATCTGAGCTGGCATCTGTACCGCATCCAATAGAGGAATGCACTCCTTGCAAATGATCTTCCAAGAAGCGTGGCTATACTGCAAATGGTTTGTCAACCAGTCCAGTCAAGCTGTGGTTTGACCTGGAAAAAATTGCAACAGAAACACTTTTTGCTGCAATTACCTCCGAAGACCTTCCCAAACAACATATTAAAAATAGAAAAAAATGGAAGCTTGGGAAAAAATGGTAATTTGCATAAAACCAAAATGGCCGTTTATGTCCATATTTTTCAGAATTAATTGGTTCTTCTTTCTGCATGATAACCCAGATTTTTATTGTAAAAGTAACCATTATCACATATTATTTCATATGGATATGACAAATGTGAGATGACTTGTATATTTGGCTGACGTTAATAAAATATGGCGGCCATTTTCTAAGATGGCGGCCATTTTACCGCCAAATTAGAAGTCACTATTTTTGCATTAATATATATCACTGTTCATTGCACATATTATTTGGCTTAGATATCCTAAATTTATTACGTTTATGTACATTGGAGTAATAATAATGCAAGATGGCTGTAATGTCTAAAGATGCCTGCTATTTTTCCGCCAAAACCAAAAGTTAATACTTTTTATGTCGGTTTGTCATGTAATCCTGATATAGCCATTTCAAATTACATTGTTAAGAGAGCCATCTTCACTTCTTCTTGCATATGAGGCAGCAGCTAAAACTGTGTTGAAGTTAGTGGAACCAGCTCACTGTTGATTGGTTGGGGTTTGAGAAGTCTATATCCACCGGTGGACGAAAGTTGGGCACTCATTGAGAATGTGATCCGCAGTCTGTGATGGAGAGCCACATTGCAGGCTGGAGATGGTCGCAGCCCCCATATCGGTGCATATTGCTGTTGAAACGACCAGCTCCTGTGCGAAACCTGTTCTAGGTGACCCATTCCTTACATGGAAGATTGCTACCAGGTGGGAGTTCTGTCATAGGTGTGATAGTGAATTGGTCTGGCCTTGGAGTATCTAGCCAAGCAGTGTTCCATGTCTGTAAGAAGTTGAATGGGGAGCTGGAGACTCAGTTGAGAGTTAGCAGCGTGTCGACAGAAAGGTCGACGAGAGCGCAGTCTCTGTCTACCGAGTTGGTGTGATTCTTTGACAGTGAATATGCAGCAGGTGTGTGTCCAACAGAGCCTTATTCACCAGTTTATGTGTATGATGTTCTTTCCGAAGCACTGCAGATGAAATGCCAGAAAGCAAGGTAGAAACTCGGATGGAGTGGGACAAAGGCAGCCAGTAATGGTCTCATGGTCTCGTTGAGTATTGCTCCTATCGTGGAGGTGACGTGCATGTTAGTGCTGTTAAGACCCCTATATTTTTCACAATTTGACCGAACTTGTGCACCCAAAGACCCCGCTATTTTGGAGAATATTTTCACTCCAAGACCCCTATTTTGGAGAATATTTTCACTCAACCGACCCCTATTTTGGGTTGAAATGTTTGCAAAAAAATTTTTCTAAAAGGACCCCCATTTTTTGGGGAAATTTTACAAATTTGTCCCCAAACCCCTATAATGGAGCATGTTGGCTAGTCTCTCACAACAAAGCCCCCTATTTTTTAGTCCTCTGGTCACCGAATGCCCCTGGGTTTCCAAGCGTGCCAGCCCTTACATACACCCATATCCATTTCATATGTGAATTGCCCCCTGCCCCCCCCCCGGCCCCCTCCCCGGGGGGTCTAGCTTCTTTGTGTGAGATCTATATGTACCATGCTGGGACCGCGCATAGTCCGGGATCACTGTACCAGAGCCAGGGCGGTGTGCGTAGATGGATGGGCTTCACAAACACACCCCATGAAGTCCGCAAGTGATACAGGAGGTATATTCCTCGAAGAATCTAAAGTTTTGCCATACTGAATCGAGATGCTGCCGATATTAGAGCTGCGATCAAAGCTTTCACTCCCAGATAAGTTGGCGGGTAGATTGTATGGCAGAGACTCCCCATTGAGTTGGATTTGAAGCTGGCGGATAGCCTCTTTGGTGTTAAGATGGATGCAGTAAGTGGACTTGATTCACTCAGCTTGAGTCACCAGGTCTTGAGATATGCTGTCAAGTAGGGCCATATCTGCAGTAAGTGTACTCTACTTCGGTCAGCTTCTGTCCAGTGAAGAAGGGCAAGATCGTCGGTTTAGCCATATTGTCTAGATTTGTTTGAGGTAGATCCCGATATACTAGACAAGTTAAACAGCATGGAGCAGTACTGATCCTTGTGGGACTCCGTTCCTCAAAAACGACACAGTCGACTGCTCTGCTCTCACGGTGTTAAGAATCAAAGGTAGGGATATAATTCTATTCGGGGTGTGACGACAACGTGCTATTGCGATTGCTCAAAGAATAGTTGTTCGTTTTGCATTCACCTTTTGGCATTGCCCAAGTGATCGCTGCGTAAGATGTATCTTATTAGCGCCGAGGGAGAGAATGATCCCAAAGAGCCAATGCTATTCCCAAGATTCAAAGGATCGCCTACTCAAACATGCTAGATAAATGATTCCGATGGGACAACTACGACGACGAAAACCAATTATACGATCTTTTCTTCCCACCAGAAAAGAGGCATTACGAATGGCGAAGACTGGATTCCAATAGCTAAGAAGAGTCGACTAGAAATTTCTAACGAGCCATTTGAATCCGAGTGAAATAAGAGACATTGAGAGAAAACAATGAAAAAAACAATTTGTGTTGTTACAATTGCTTTAAGTATTTAGAAAATTCATTTTTAAAATCAATGCTGTATTTTTTTGTTAAATGATTAAGTAAGATATTCAAGCAAGTGTTCTTAATAATCCTATAGTTTCTGTAACGATGGAATAAATCTTTAAAGGAAGTGAGATTAAAAACTTCTTGTCATTAACATTTGCGAATCCATTGTCGTATTGTTGGTGTATCGGTACTTGCTGGTAATATATTTCGTCCTTTGAATTCGACAAAAAAAATGGGCCGCAACTTTTTCTTGTACATATCGAAAGACAACATCAACTGGAGATTGAAGACAAACTCGAGAACAAAGAAATTGCCGGGAGGTTGCGAATTTAGACGAGGTCGATACTGCTTCGAATTTTGGAAAAGTATTTAAATTTCGAAGCGAAGTGGCCAAATAAACTTTTGGCAAAATCTCTCTTTGAGGAAGATGCGATCAAAAATACGTCCTATCGCCGCCAATATGGCATTACATACGAAATTAAAGGCCATTGAAAAATACTTAGCGCTCGATCGTTGTCGAAATAATCCTCTTACTTTAAACGCGGTTTATGGGTACCGGGGGACTTGGGAGTTTTGTGCATGGCTTGGTGCGCGCGTCGACGGCGAGATTGTCGAAGACTCCGGAACGCTAAAGCGGTATCGTCGAAATCAAAACTATTTTCGACTTGAATGCCAAATCGATAGCCGAAGTAGCCAAAAAGAAAAGGAAGGTTTATTTGAATACGATTCCAGGAGGAAAATTACATAAAGAAAATAGTCATCACTATTTTTCAAATACAAATGAACATGGCAATATGCGAAGTTCGTTTGGCGATTTCGTAGTGTATCACCTAGCTTCGATATAATATTCGTAGCGTATCGAGTTCCGACAAGACGTTTTTGCAAGAAACTGTTTCCAAATTTAGAAACATATTATTACCAGTACTTTCATCCATTGCATTATAATGCGTAATTTTATTCTTCTTCTTCTTGTGTTAGATTAGGTTGAGGACTGATAATC
>JAMKCH010054936.1:0-12871 GCA_023653785.1 Ophioderma brevispina | reverse complement strand
GTTGCAGCACGTACCCAAATGGCCTCGTATGCAAGGTCACGGTTATTCCGAAATGTGCTGGTACCTAGGACACTCTCTCATGGGGGACTCTCACTTTCTTTACACCGCACTTATCAGCAACAGATCTCTCAAGGGAAAAACATCCAACAAGCAGATAGCAACGTCAAACCCTTAAAGCTAGACATCCAATCTGCAATGAAAAGATCAATGGCCAATATTTGCCGCTGGGATGATCAAATTATGTCCCAAGATACATGTACAATGTAATGTACAGCAATCCTCATCATGTTCTACATGCCATGTTTGAAGTTTCTCTTTGGGTTTTCAGTCGTAGAGTGGATTACAATTTTGAATTATCTGCCACCTGTGTAAGACATCCATCTGCATGAGCACAACAAGCTGTGGTGCCTTCTCCATCTTGACCTTGGAACATACATGCCCTGATGCGTAAAGAACAATAAAGAAACATTTAATTTGATAACATTTAAGGAATCATTAAACGAGCATATAGGCCAACGGTGCCAATGTTGTTTGATATAATAGCGCTAAAAAAACAAGCATGCAGGAATTATGGCACCAAATAGTCTTTTGCAAGTCTGATTTGCACCATTCCAATACGACTATGTCAGAGTGTCTTCGGTCGGTTGAGAAAAGCACAGTAACGTACTGCTCACTGGTAAAACTGTAAGTAAAAAAACGGTTATCAGTTGTAATAATTTCTTTTTCCAAACTACCAAAATTCGTGACAATAAGTTGCTGCAAATACAGTTTCACTACTGAGTACTGTTCAATAACAAAAATAAATGAAGATGTTGTCAAGTTAAAACGATAGGATTGACTTACTATAAGTGGACATTTTCGTGAGGTTTTTATTTTCACAAAATTTCGCGAGTGATGGTGTGCATAGTCCTGCAACCAGAATCAGGTCCATTTTTACATGCATATTTCAATGGGACATCAAGTCTTGCCCACTGTTTCAAAGGGAGAACTGTATAGTGAAGTTCCAATAATAATATACGGAACCTTTGAAATAACCTGGAAATTGTGTTTGCAGATTTTTGTAAAAGTTGCCACAAAACATGTAGTTCATAAAAAAAAAATGAACATGTGCTGATTTTTTGGTACAAAAAATCAGTGGTTTACATCATTTCCATGGGGATATGCTGTGTGACACAAGAATCTACACCAGTAGAAACTAAAACTGTGTGATGATGTACCCAGTGTCAGCTTGTGTGTGTCACCCAGTGAAGCATTGCCGTGTGATGAGTGAAAACATGCTGAATGAGAAAACTATTGACTACTTGTAGTTGTACAGTGCTCCTCTATGGAAGAGTGACAGACTTTTAGGTTAAATACTGAGTGTATGGGTGGGGTCATCTGATTTCTTGTAGACCTTGGGGAGGGGGCATATCAACTTGACACATATGAAGGGACGGGTCTCTTTTACTTGGCAGTGTTGTACTATTTCCTCCAAAGTCCCTTGAAAGCATCAATTTCAACCAAAATTGGACTACATAACACCCGGAGTGAAACATCATAGGCAATAGATGGTTCACTCTTAAAAGACTAATATATTTACTTTACAAATATCTCAGCCATAATACGTTTTAAGGCAAGCCATAATTATGACTTGCTGCAAATTACTGAAATACATTGATAAAATAAAAATCAATAAATTGATAAAAAAAGAATAGTTTAAAAAAAGTAAAATTTTGTTATTTGAAAAGAGAAATTTGTGTATTTGCCAATACTTATGTTTACATGTTAATCTATGTGGAAACTCAAAATTGTGTTGAAAATTCCTCTCCTGGGTTGTCTTCCAATCTGTTATGGACATCATTTTCCATGAGTAGGCTAATTTTATTGCAATTTGTTAATTCCATGCAACATTAAAAATGAATAGAAAAAATATTAAAAGTTTGCTTTTAAGGAAATTGCCTGTTGTGGTTTCTAATTTGATTTATAAAAATAGCATTGTTGATCTTTATATTTATGGGACAAATAAATATTTCATTCAGGTGTGGGCCCACAAAAAGCTACTACTAATCATGTTCACAGCATAGACTTGTAACCACGGTAATTTATTTTAATACTTCAAAACATTTAATCCAATATTAAAGGGAAAACATTAAAACAGGCTGCATCATAGAAACAATTGTCACAGTAAATTTGGGTGAAAACCATGGGTTTGGTTGATTTTCAATTCAGACATACCATGGCATGGCTCTTCAAAATTTTAAGTGCATTTTTAAAGGCATTTCAAGTTATATTTCTTAAATAATATAATAAAATCTTTATAATTTTGGTTGTAGTGTGAGTACTTTCAATGAGATATGAGTCACACATACACCAATCGAATGTGTGTCTTCAGCTCTGGCTCAGTACAAACCCTCAGAAACACAAGGGTACAGACATAGGATCTGCACAGTCAGCATGTTTGTGTTGGGCATCATTTACTGTTACTTTAATTGGACAGGAGAAGCCACACTGAATACAAAGACTGAATACTGGACCAATATGTATATACTAAAAAGATTTAGACCAATGGAATTGATGAGAATAGCGTCACTCTCCACGCCATTTCACACCTAGAATACTTTATCAACACCCTCAACAATGGGCATGATTGACAGTGCTGCTTGTTTATGGTAGATATCATGAGATTTTCAATGCACAAAACCACTTTTTTCTTGATTTTTATTAAATTTAGCAAGTGTAGTTCAGTATTAAGGTGAAAATTTGGATTAGTAGTAACAACTAAAAAGAGATTTAAGGTTAAGTTTCACTCATTATCCCTGTTTTTGAGGCAGTTACAGCACGTAAACAAACCAACTATGGGCATGGACATGTGTGTGTGCTTTTCACTACCCTGTCTTAAATGGGTGACAGTAGGAAACCCATGGATTCGATCCATGTAGAGTACCAACTACACAGATCGAATCTGCTGGTAATACCCAAACACAGATCGATTGGGTAGAGTACACCCATATAGGTGTCTTATACCATAGACACCTCAAAGGATCATAGAGTATGATAGTGACATGTTTTGTTTTGTTTTCATTATATTGGGCACAGATATTAGCTATCTGAACAGACCAGTCTTTACACATTACTTCATTTTCCAGTCTGAGAAATGGAAGTCAAAAGTTTCAATCCCAAAATCTGATGCATATTTTTAAAGAAAACAGATTTCATCTGTGACTATCGTACTCTATGATCCTTGGTAGGTGTCTATGGCGGTACAAGACACCTATATGGGGTAGAGGATGCGTAATTGGCCTGAGTACGAGCTAAAGTACTTGGCCCGAGTATGAGACTACTTGGCCCTGAGTACGAGTACTTGGCCAGGAGTATCGAGTACGGTATGAATATCTAGGCCTGAGTACAAGTATGAGTACTTATGCCTGAGTACGAGTTCACAATTGTACTCTACTAGAGTACGAGTACTGGTACTCGAGTTACAACAAGTATAGATATAATAAACAAATTTGTTTACATTGAAAGGTGAGTGGCAAAGAGGATGGCCCAGGTGATGGCACCACTGGTACTGTCATGACTCATTGACTGTGCATGTTGTGTGTGTGTGGTCAGACCGGTTTCTTACAAATTGTAAACGCACCTCAACACTTTTTCGGAGCAACGGTTTAATGCAGTCGCCGGTCATGATCAAGGAGTGTTTGTATTACAATATATCAAGCGACAAAGAAGTAACCTTACAACTACTTGTTTCACTTTTACCATCGCCGCACGGACATCATGTTCAGCGCCACTCGGCTCCATCTTTTTTCGTGCAATTACAAGCTCGTCCAACTGTTAGGGCGCACCATTGACTCAAAGGGGGGGGCAGAAGTCGAGTCGGGTAAGTTTTTTTTTATTATTATTGGTTATTTTTCTTGCCAAAAGTATACTTTGATCCGGAGATTATGAAGCTTTGCGCCACGTTTTATTTTTTTTTCATTATTGAAAGAGGGGAAACTTTGTTTCTTGCTCTATTGTGTGCCCCAGAAGTTGAAGTGGCAGCGCTTCTGCAGTGATGCGTTTTCAAATGTTTGAATTGCACGCCCCCGCCGCCCTGATGTCGCCTGCATATGGATGTAAAATTACTGGTGACTGAACTCCAATACATAATGGTTCCGCGTGACTTACCTCAATAAAAGCAAAGTACACTCGACCTACAATTGCGGCGTTCCATGGAGATGGTGCAGCCGGGTCACGCAGGGTAAACTTTTAAATTCAATAGTTCCAGTTTATCGCCCAAGATTTTAATCGGGCTTAGCATTATTGGTAATGTTTTTTCCTTCTTAACCTGTAAAAATTTTAAAGATTCAGATCGGCAACGGTGGAAAAATCATTGGACAGCGGGTCGACCTCTAAGCCTTATACTGAACTTCATTGAACTTCGGAAATTAAGCACAGGAATAGAATCGCATCGCGCAGGCGTATTGAACCAGCCAAGGTCCGATGACACACTGGGGCGAAGGAGCCGATCCCTTCCGAAGTTTGTCGAATCGCTTACGTCACAATGGGCGTGGTAAATTTGTATTGGGTCATGATCGGGGATCATTAAGCGCTAATTACTAATTAGCATTTTTTCGATCTCTGTACAACGGGTTTATGCAATTGCAGGTCACTGCAGGTTTGGAATCTTTTTTTGCCGTTTGGACCACCAGCTTATCTCAAGCTAGAAATTGGAAAGTTTGCAAGAACCAGGTAACAGATTTACTTCATGTAAACTGTATTCTAATCCTGTAGCTAGGGTTCGTTGTTTAATGATCTCTTTTCGGTATTCTAAAATCAAATTTTGATATTTTTTTTCTGTTATTGCTTTAAAGTGAAAACATAGGTGATTTTTTGTTTATTTTTCAACTTCCAAACCGCCCCCCTCTTTCAATTAAATGTGTGTCCCCCTCTTTCAAATTAAGGTGTGTCCCTCTTTTTGCAATTAAATGGTGGTTTCCCCAGTGTTAAATATTTGGTCAATAAGTCCTTTAAAATAAGTTTCCGTACACAGTACCAATTTTTTAACGAAGTTTGAGTAACAACTTGATTTGATCAATCACTGATTGTTTCATGGTGTTGTGAAACTGCTGCAATATTTGAAAACTTGATATTTTTTTGCACATTCTTTCTCTTTCGACCATGCGAGGAAGACACATTAACCATGATTAACTAAATGTAAACTCCGCAACGCGACGTGACGCGTTATGCCCTTTATGATGACCTTGTCTTCTTTTCGATAATGGGAGTGTTTCCGTAGCCTTATACGGCTACCTCCCCGGGTTTTCCGTAGCCGTATACGGGCCTATGTAACCAAAACGGCTTTGTGTTTTAGGTATCCGTATACGGCTACGGAGCTTGTCCACATGGATCGGTTATATAGCCGGACACATTCATGCGTGAACGAACGAATCCATGCCATACTCCATGAATGACCGTGAGTGCAACAAGTGATTTCACATGTCTTAAAATCGAAAGTACTGATTTTTGCCCTGAATTAAGTTTCCAATAAAAAAATATCCTCATCTAGAAGGAGAAGCGAGAATATGTTTCTTCTTTGGTACAAAAATTTGCAATTTCTAATTTCGTATAGTCCTGAGCAAATACGAAATTCACCTTTTAACTTTGAAGATATAAGCATTTAGGAATTAGGATCGCACAGATTTTTTGGACTTTCCCGCTCCCTAGCCTATCCATTGGCACCAAATAATTAACAACAATAGATCCTTTATTAGGAAAACTGTGGCATTGCAACTCCCCCCTTGATTGGTTATAAAAAATGACTGTTGGCGAGGGCTAAATTTTAACAATATGTAAGCCTATACCATTGTTAATCGAAATGTCTTTAAAAATCAAAATTTAGAAATATGAAGTCATGACTTCTTTTGTTGTAATTCTAGTTAACACAACCTTCCCCCCCCCCCCCCCGCCCCCCGCCTGTACGCACTTTTTGAGCACAAAATTAAATATCGCAGCTTGAGAAAAACAAATAACATCCATTAGAAATATGATAAAAGATTTTCAGTTTGGAAGTTACCTTTTCGATCATTACTTTGAACGGAAGCTCCGATGGCGTCAAACAAAAAAAGCAACAGACAGGTCATTTCTTTCCCTCAGTTTCAATTATGTAGTTTATATGTTTTAGCACTCTAAAAGGGGTAATTCCACCTTCCATGTAAATTGCCGGGATCAGAGCAACGAACACATAGCGAATGTAACTAATATATATTTCGCTCAGATAAACAAAAATAAAGTAGATTACGGATAAAGAAGGAAACCAAAATAATAAATTAAAAAGTGCAAATACAAAAAATATTGATTAACAAATATAGAATAAAGAAATAAAGTAATCATAAATAAAAAAAGCTGTCTTCCGACCGACCTGTTTCTCTGCAGAAACGGGAGAAAGATACCAACCTTAATTTTCCAATCCCGGATTTGTTTTCTTTCAGGATATTTCACAAGTAAATTACTCCAAACTATGCGTCTTTCAAACGGTTTTCACTTAAATTTTTTGAACACAAAAATGACAGTTTAAAAATCCTTTCTAAAAGAAAAACATTTTTGTTAAAACTGGTTCTTGCGACAGACCCGAGGACAGATCGTTGTACGGTACTCACAGTACATTTTTGACCTACTTAAGGAATTCTTTTATGAGCCTAAATGTTTTAGACTATCCCGATAATTTTTTTTTAGCCTATGAAAAAATATGTATACTGTCACTCATAACCTTCCCACAAAACGCCGAACCTCACAACCACTTACCCCACGATGCGGCCCCGGATGCGGCTTTGGAAGGAATTTTTGTCGACTGCTAAAATTGAAAGATACACACAAAAAATACGGAACCAAAAACAACCCCGGAATTTGTTTTTGGCTACAGTGGCTTTAAATGAAACGGACTACTGGGACATACAGTTTAATAATAATCGGACGGAACAAACCCCCCTACACTAACTTGTGGTTAAATCCACTCTAACTATAATTCTGATGTCGTTTGTTAAGTAGCTAATGACTTATATTTCTTCTTTTCTTTCTTCTTTGAATCTGCCCCAATTTTGCAGTTTTTACCGCAGGAATAATCCGACATTTACCGAATGTTTTTCCCAATTTCAATTGTTTCAAAAAATCCGATGTAATAATTCATTACAATCTTTTTTAGATCAAATAACTTTCTGATGATCGGTTGGCATGCACTTATCAAGCTACCCTCTATGACTCCTTATTGACTTGATTGATATGCAAATAGAACCATCTAGCAAGTAACAACACCGATACAGTCGTGGGTTTGAGCGTACCATTACTTCCCAAGGCATACTTGTTATCGCAAATACAGTCAAGTAAATTTTTTTTATACAACGAGTACATAAATTGTTTTCAAACAATTTCAATTTGAATCTGTTCTTGGTTGTTGTCTTAAGTAACAATGCACATTGTTTTTCGTAGAGAACAACTTTCAACATTTGAAGCGAATTGCTCAAGAACCAAAACAACCTCGTTCACCGGCTTGCGCCGCCCTCTTAAAAATTGTTAATATTATTACATGTCCAAGATGTGCTTACGGCTACCGCTACCGAAACACTCCGGGCTAATTTTACCGTCTAGGCTACTGAACCTGGGGTGTTAGGTAGCCGCTGTTACGGCTACCGAAACCCTCGACGTTTTTATCAAACTTGAGGATTTTTTAATAGTTGGGTAACTTAAGGGGTCTTTTTCTTGGGCAGCCATTTTACGGACGTATTAAGTGGACATTGCCAGTTTTCCCTTGGATCCCATGGCCAAATTGGGGAAAGACATTTTGTCTGTTTGTATTGTATTGTGCCACCCATGACACCCAACATGCCCAATGAATTCGGCAGTCTCAACGGAATAACTGCATATTGAAGGCCCGGGTGAAGGCAATGTGTGGCATAATACTGATTCAATATCCCGACAAACTTACCGACATTACGTCGTTTTTTGTTAGCCTACAATCAGGTGATGCTTCACAAAAACTGCTTCTGAAAAACAATCCTTTTAGTTTTACATACCAAACGACGCCTACAATTATAGCGCAAAATGTTCATAACATCGTCGTTTTCAATCGTGCACAAGTGAAGTAACCAGAACCGACGGATGCCGTTTTATGTATCGAAATTTGTAAAGTAGAATAGTCATAATTTTCACCCATAATCGTGCACTTTCGGACAAAGCATGAAAACTACTTTAGTTTATGATCCTGGGGTGCCCAACAGTCGACCACAATAATGACGTCATAGGCCACGCCCCTTTTTTTACATTTTCGTATTAATGGTTAAATCATTACTTTCAATAATCATATCAAGTTTGGTATCACATTTTGAGACATGTAGTGCTAAAATGATCTAAATATTTGACTATTTGGTAAGCAGAGATCATTTTGGGGTCATTAAGGCATACGATAGCCACTGCCAATTGTGGCTGATAACCGTAGTTAGGGCTTGGTGTCATAGGGGTCAAAATCAACATGTGATCTCCCATTGGTCACCCTATGGGTTATGTTGATAAAATTGCATGTGAGAAGCACCACCACTACTTTACTGCAATAATAATGTCAATACCCATGCCCCTTGGTGGTGCACATATTGATATTTTGTTGCATAATCAGAAATGCGAAATGTTACTGGGGCTATTTGAGGTCCACTACTATATAATCTAATTCATATTGAACTGTCAACCTAAGATTCTATATACAATTTAGTATCTGTGTTACCAAATGAACAAAGGAAAATCGCCGGATCAGGAATGGAGTACGCCTCTATAGTTTTCCATGAGAGCTGAGGAACTTGACACGTTCCGCCTTTAAAGGGGCAGTTCAATAGTTTTAAATATTTTGCCGGTTTCAAAATCCCACTTTACCTAAATTCCCCTCAAAGTCGGTTTTATGTCAAATTTAATACAACGGGGGGGTTCAATGGGTAATTGAAAATTTCCAATATGAACCCTTTCCCCCCCAAGAACCACATGCCGCTTTGCAAGGATGTGCGTTCTATTTACTTAGCAAATATTACTATAGTGACATCTGGTTTCTTGGGTGGGGAAAGACCTCATTTTGGCATTTTTGTTTTCTGGGGGGCCTGAACACTAAATGGAATTGCCATAAAACAACAACAACCTATCACATACAATCAACACTACATCGCTATGGGGTAAGGCATGCTAATCTACTAAGAGCTCAGTTCAGAGCCGTGGATGGGTACATTAACAACAGTGAGCATGCATGTCCTGGGTATCATAAATCATACTAAAATACAGGTGATGTATTTGCCTCAATACAATGGTGAATGATAGTTATTGAACGTGCCATGGGAATTGTGATTTTATAAGCTCTTAGTGCTAGCTAGCTTGCACAAGTACAAGACAATCAATAGCGCGGACATTGGCCATGCTTTTGCGGTCCTAATCGGCCATTGTGTTGTATTCTTGAGCCTGCTTTGTGTGAAGATAAGTTATTATACTGCACATCTCCAAGTAGCATAGCTAATGGTATTTGGGTAGTGTTATAAATTGGCTGCCCCCTTTTTTCGGGGTGTAGGCTCTTGTAGCATTATGAAAGATAAATAAGTCATGCTCTAGAAGGTCAATTACAAGCTCCATAACAAAGGGTAGCTATGCAACATCTCCTATTTCTTCATTTAAGTAATAAATAGTCATTGGAATGGAGGAATCTCTTAGCTGGCTTTTCCAGAGGCATGCCCCTGAAGTTTCTCAGATTTCTCTTTTTTCTTGATACAAGTGGTATTTTGGGAAACAATATCTGCATACATGATAATATCATGTAAAAAACCAAATCAGAATTGATGGTGAAATATAACAATGATGACTACAGAGGGCCTCCTTCTCTCCTTATCGGCGATGTCCTTTTAAAAACCAGTTTGGAGCAAAGTGGACAAATTTTACCCCAGGGATGACCTTGAACGTTGGATCTTGCCTTATTGTAATAAACTATAGATCCCAGATACTGTCGAACTATACCTAATTAATTCATACAGAGTTGACAAGATTTTACCCTGTACACAACTTTGACCCTTATTCCACATAGTCCACAGTGTCGATGTGGTTTATTAGTCTGTTAGTCAATTTTGCAGTATATTATACACAAAAACTATAATATCCCTCGAATGGTTATATATTGCGTTTTGGTCGGTGACATCTTTGTGAAAAGCTGTTGTTTTAAGTGGAAGGTTAATACTACGATTATTAAAGCATGACGTATTGCTTGCAGAGATGTATAACAATAGGTCAATGCATCGGTTAATGTTTTTACCAGGTTGATGGTTGCCAATTTCAGCAAGAGCGGTCAGTGGTACAAGGGAGCTTTCGGCCAACTAGCTAAAAATGTCTCAAAATCAGGTCAAATGACGCAGGGCATTCCATCTTAAAGTTTTTCCTTCACACCACAACAACAAATAATAAACTAAAATAAAAAACAATTAAAAAAGAATAAATAAATAGTAAAATAAATAAATAAAAAAAATTATAAATTTTTAAAGTTAAGAGCTTTGAGTTCCAAGATCATAACGTTGATACAGATGGAGGTTTAGGGTAAAGGTTAATTCAATCAAAATTAAAAAAAATATAATTATATCAAGTAAAAATAAAATAATAGTAATAATACAAAAAGACGTACACAAGATGCTGGTCAAACACAGAAGAAAATTCAATCCACTGGACGTTCCTGTCCAAAAAAGCTTGTTATGATTTGTTCAACATATCTGGAAATTTGAATTAATGAACACAATGAACGTGGATAAAATGAGGATGTGTCTACACGATACCCAGATATTGAGTAGGATTCTGAAGGGACCTTGTAACAATGAGCCAAATACCATTTGACTAGACACTTTATCGAAATGATACACAGAAGTACCAAACAAACTAGTTTAACAGAATACCGCCATTAAAACAGGACCTAATTGAAGCCACAGGCATTATTTCATATGTTTCAAAACTGTAGAAAATCACGTCCAGGAAATCTGCACATAATGAATGAAATCTCTTAAAGGTCCATGGCCCCGATCGTTAATGGCCTCGGCCCCAGAATCCCCAGATTTACCGGGAAGTGGTCAACATGTTGGTATCAGAAGAAAGCTACTATATTTTCTCATTTAACCCTGTGAAAATTTAGGGCTAACGGGGTTGGTTTGGAAGGTAATGACGCGAAAATGTGCACCATTTGTCGAACCAATATTAATTTCACACACAGACTCTATGGCTTTCAAATTCACGCTTTTTAGCTCTCGCATCAAAACGGAGTGAAATATCGGCGCGAAACTTACAGATGGGTTTTTGGGTTGAAAGCCAATTTATCAAGATGAAAACCTTCATATCCTAAATAGGGTTCACCCCCCTTTAAAAAACTGAAACAAAACCAAAATAATGAACGAGAAGAGGCAGATTTGAGAGTTTCATTGGTGACGGTCAACAGCAGTACAGAACACACTGATGGCCTAAGTAAGTAAAGTACAAGTCTCGTGCCCCAGCAAGCACGTGCGCGGAGTGCCCATCTCTCTTTCCAGCAATTGAGCCAAACTCCTCAGTATTATGCTGTGTGGGGGGTTCGCCACTCTCCAGCCACAGCAAGTCTGTTACTTTCCAGATTGAAATGCTGGACTTAACCATTGGGTGGAGAGGAGTAATTAAGGTAAAGTGCCAATACTCAAGGGCACCAACAAGTTGGCAGCAGTGAGGACACGACCCACGAACTTTGGATTGCGGGACGATCGCGTCATCCACTGGACACACGTGCCCTTGAAGGGAGCTTTGCAGCTAACAAATACTTTTGGATGAGATCCTTTCTAGATTTGGGACTGCAGATGATTGTAAACTTGGTCAAGGCGGTCGAAAGTATTTCACCACCGACCGGTGTAGTTCTACAGCCTTCATTGTCATTCGAAAATATAATTGAAAAGCCAAGAGTATTGGCTTTTGAGGCAATGTAATACGTATGTTTACAACCATTCAGTGCAATACATAAAGGGACATCTTGATCAATGATGACAAAGAGCCTAACCTTTCAATAGCTGTGATATCATTTCTGATTCATATAGTTACACACAGAGTGCTGGGAAGCAATAGCAACCCTGGTCTTTGCCAGGCAACCGTATGGATTTCAATTAGATGCATAAAATTGTTTCCTGAAAATATTAAGAGGGGATTTTGAGACATTCTGGGGTTATCAAAAAAGGCTTTAATAATGCTCGCTCTTAGAGGCCCTGGTTGGACTGCTAGCTACTACTCAGGCAGGATAGAGAGATGAGAGAAATTTCTAGCTGCATGCTCTATATGACATTACTTAGAATAGTGTGTTTTTGAGTTAGCAAAAATTGTACATCGTTATCCGGATATAGATAGACAACGTGTCTTAGGCCAGTTTAGTCAATGTTGTTTTGTATATATGTTAATGTTCTTAATGGTTGTGATATAGAATATAGTACACCTTAGAACGACTATTTGGTATGTGATAAATATTGGGTTGGATGTCCACCAATTGTTACGGTAAGATATGCGGGGGACATTTCAGTCACCACAAGCAATTTAAACGGCTATTTTCAGAGCCCACACACAAAAGGCAATTTAAAATCAAATAAAAATGCCAACACTATATTATTGGACCCCCGATAGGGCCAAGTCCACTGTATGTAAATTACATAAAATAGGCGGGTATTAATGGTATCTGCTCCTTTTCTAGAACAGAGACCAACAACAAAACAGTAATGAATTAAAAGGGACATTATCAGACAAGGTAGCATTTCATAGGTATTACCTGTTTTCTTAACACGGGTAACAAAGCGGAATGTCTTCTAAATTATTAGGGATAGTACAAATCAAGTGTGAGAAGTACGGAATAACTGAT
>JAMKCH010054935.1:0-15821 GCA_023653785.1 Ophioderma brevispina | reverse complement strand
TTTGTCTACTAGTATTCACAGATATATTAGATATTATTAATCCTCCTTTTTTCTGCTTTACTATTCCCCACTTCTGAGCCCGCAATTGACTTGGTACTCTCCCAAAGTGATGGATGGGGGGGGGGGGGGAATACCACAGATACTTGATTTTGGTACCAATGGATAGCTATTACCTTACTCTTTTCATTGATACCAAAATGAGTACCAATATGCCCAGCATTAGACTTACTTCAAAGAGACGTCATATCACCAAAAAACATGAAAAAAGTTTAGAGTATCTAATTTCCATGCGGTTTGGGCTTTGCATGATGGGAAATTTTTATTTTTTTACACAGAGCGTTTAGTGATGTTTTTGATTAAAATTGAAAAATATCAATTTTCCACCCTAGGCCTATATCATGTAGGCCTATTTTCACTCTTTCCTTAACTTATGACATCATATTGGGAATGTTGGTACTTTATTTTGTTTTGTGATACCAATGGAAAGAGAAAATACAAAGCTTTCTTGTGGTACCAAATTTATAGGAATCGGGTGTGTAAAAAGGAAAATCACAGGGGGTGGTATCCCCCCCCCGCCCAGAGATCTCTTTTTACAGGCTTTAAAATGTGCTTCTAGAAAAAAAAATACTTCACCTGCACAGCCGGGCAAATTAAGGTGGAAATATTCCAACTACACTAAATCCAACCAGAACCAAAATCGCAATATCGAGAAAAAATGAGCATGTGTGCCATCCCGGGGTGTGCTACAGAAAAGGTTCATATGCTTTATTTACAGTGTTATATAGATAGCATATCGATACTGTAGAGTTTAATTCAGAGGTGTAGTTAAATAGCGATCAAAAACGACTGGACCGAGAGAATACCGTACGTTCGTTGTTCTCTGGACAAATCTACGAACACGTTCAAAGTCGCGTTCAATCACCTCAGAAAATCCCCATACATAGCTCCTGAGCGTATCTTTTTGTGGAATGCCATTGTCATAAGGGATCTAGGCCTAATTAAGCTTAGTTACGGCGTGAATTGCGTCACGATATTAGAAATAGAAGAAAATGACAATAATAATAATAGATAATGATGATAATACTGGGTTAAATAGATGGGACAGCACACAAAAATAAATTTAAAAAAATGCAAAAATCGACTATGGCATAGTCTATGCAAGCTCAGACCTAACAACTTTGTGCAGAATCAAAATCCATACCCATTTCTATTCAATTTATTCAGCGACCTATATGCAATACATATAACATGGTGTCGTACGTGGTTTTAGTATTCTCTCTAGGATGGATTGAACCGGCGGTTAAGTAGAGAATGTAATTAAAAAAAAAATCACCTTTATTCTTATTCTTAAACAGAAATCTGTAACCTAAATTTCCGATTCATATAGAGGTCTTTCACCTCACTCATGCATAACCTATAACAAAAGGTGTTTTAGTCGCAGTATTCCTCATTCAGATCAATTTAATACCTGACCTCAAAGTACTTGTGCTATTCAAGTGTGACCCATACTTTTATACATACATATCCAACATGTATGTCGTTGTTTAGATTTAGAAAGTCTCCGGAAATTTGGAATGGATTTTACCATTCCCGACAAGATGGCCGCTAATCCAAAAGGTGGAAGACCTCTATTGCACAAATACGAAAGGTGAGAGATATCAAAATACCCGTACAAAGCCAACAAACATCCGCAACATTGACAAGCGTTTATGTATGTAACAAAGCGCTGTATGACGCCAGCGTGTTAACTTAAAATAACGTTAATACCCAGTCTAAATTGTGAATTTAACCTGGGCAGGAACCAATGAAATTGCGTATATTTCCAAAGCTGTAATGATTTAATACAACCTTTTCCAAAGAAAACACACTTGCTGATCGCACACGAGCGCGACAACACAATAACAGTTTCAAGTTTGTTGTAACATTTATGGAAAGGTTTTTTTTTACACACACAGTCACCTTGCAGCTAGCACCTTAAAAAAAATGAAGGAGCCATTTATTCGTCACTATTTTTTTTTCTTCCTGTGATGGAGAGTCCCCATCGCCAGCTGTCTACACTCTTAATTGAAATTTGTTCAAATTGGGTTTGTCGTTTTGTCGTTTAATTTTGACACTTGTTTGTGTCAGAGTGACCAATTTATTGGTCGGTATGAGTGGGTGGATGTGTGGATAGGTGATATATTTCATTTTTCCGAAACGGAAATAAATCAGAAATCTTTAACAAACTTTCCGAATTTTATCGCAAATCTTGCGATCGTGATTGGCCACCAGACTGTATAATTGATCATGTGATCTAAGATCGCGAACACCACGGATCATAATGTTTGACAGGAAAAACTTATGGCACTTGTTTAGTGCAAGCAATGCGGCTGCATTCTCATGTTTTTATGCACAATACATATACTGTGTTCCATTCACTGTTTGCATTCACTAGTTCATGAATAAAAATGATACACACTTCCCAAATTTGCATTGTGTATATTTTCTTTTGGTGTCAAATTTCCCGATTGATTTTGAACCTCCCAAATGTGTTAAAATTTGACATAAAAAATCTATTCAATTTGACACGGAAATTATTCAGTATGGAACTGATGGTTGTTTATTCCGATTCTTTTTTAAGACAATTTTTTTTATTTTGATTCGGATTTGAGTGATTTCTAAAACTTTTCTGTGTCATTTCATTTGACACATTTTACCGTGTCGTTTTGACAAATAATTTGTGGTTTCCCGGCGAACTAATTTTCCGTGTCAAATTTTTAAAACTATTATGGTAAAATACGAGGTTATTTTTGGTCAAAAACACATGAATGGGCATCAACATGGGGGGGGGGGGGGGAATGATCGTATTGACCATCCCCCTCATCAAAATATTGGGGGGATATATCCCCCATCCCCCGGGATTTACGCCTATGATTTGGGTGCCTCAAAATCTCCTTTATCACGAGGCACTCTCCGTTTCAAAAAGTCATATCTTTATTCTTTTACATTATAGCGGCGCGAAGCGACGCTCTTATAGACTCAACGCCCGATGTATGAAAGCTATTGAAAATCTATAGTCTGACGGGTTTAAAAAATACCGGATCCCTCATTTGATACCCCTTTTCGTTCTTAACAGTAACTCCTACGGAGTTATTAACGACGGGTAACCAGAACAGGGACTCGCCATCTTTAAAATTTGTTAATATTGAAGTTGCTCATTGGTAGTCCGATATTCAACAATTACTTATGTTAATGTCTCCATTCTGTTGTATATTTTGTTTTCTACGCAAAATTCCGATTTTTTATGCTCAATTGTTTTCTAACATTTAAACCTATGATAATCCCGTGGTGCTGATATTGAAAAATTATTACTTGGAATAATAACAAACTTCGATATTAGGGAAGCTCAAATAAAATCTAGACTGTGGTGTTATTGTTGCTCTTTAGTTGTTCGCAGTCCGGTGTTTTATAACTCCCGCAACAGACAGAGATATTGACGCCAGTGTGTATATAGGCCCCACAGTGAGGTTGGATACAAGAGTGTAGAGGAAAAAAATCCAAGAGGAATTGCAGGCTTGATCTTGATTAAAAGAAAAGTAAATTATTAGCGAGATGTATTAAAATGAAGTGAACTACCTTAATGGACGGTATAGATGTACAACGAGGTTATGGTGTAATTATATTTTTTTAAAAACTGAATAAAAGTCAAGTCGTAATTAGAGAATTAAAAGATAGGATTTGTGGTTTTGCACTATCAATATCGTGTCATATGGATGGGCGACTTGCAGTCCAATTTTTTGAGTAGTGGATGCCGGTTTTTATGGCAGCGGATCCACTACGATAAAAATATTGGACTTGCCCATTCCAATATTGACGCGATTATTAAATAGGCAAAACAACACATCATATCTTTATTTCATTCTTATTTAGTTTGGTTTATATTTATATAATCACCGCAAAATTCAATGAAATTCATATAAAAGGGAAAAATATTCCCCCGCTGTCAAAAATGAACCAACCGTACTAGCTGCGTGCCACTGTGTAACATTATTACACGGCGAGGTTCCCTTGCGCGACTCACAGTCTCTTTTTTTACCGCACTACTCCAATATCGTCTGCACCCAACAGAGGGAGCACCCTGGCCGCCCTGCTAGGCACACAACACAATTGATTGCGGTTGCTTCTAAACCCGCCCATCTGAATATTATGGGGTAGTATTTTTAGAGAATAAAAGATAGGATTTGTGGTTTGCCTAGCAGATCTTGTTTGTCATATTGGTAGGGGCAGACTGCAGTCCAATATTTGTGTGAGTAGTGGATGCCGGCGCAAGCCGGCATACACTACGATAAAAATATTGGACTGCCCATCCAATATGACACGATATTAGATAGGCAAAACCAACACATCCTATCTTGTATTCTCCCTTTTATTTAGTTTGTTTATTAATCACCGAAAATATTTCAATAATATTAGTTATTATAAAAGGGCAAAAAGAGTCCCCCGCTGTCAAAAATGAAAACAACCCGTACTAGCTGCGTGCACTTGATGTAACCTTATAACACGCGCGCGTAAACAATTGCGCGACGACGCACTATCCAATATCGTATCATATAAGATTAGGCAACAACCAATGATATTGCGGTGTTGCTTACTAAACCCCAGGCCCACTGAATAGAATTATAAAATATTGTTTTTTTCTCAATCAAATATAAAAATAATTTTCATCCTGCTCAAAATACGATTTGTGTTTAGTTTTCTCGTTGTCAAGATAATCTTTTGAAGAGAGACGATTTAAGGAAGCAAAGTCAAAAGATTAAATGACACAGTGGTAAACAATCAGGACATATATTGCAGCGTAGCAGGAAATGTGAAATAATACACAAGTGAAAAACATTTGTAGTCATATAATGACAACCCAATCATGGCCAATTCAGTCATTGATGAGCGTGGGCATGGCCGGAACACGGCGTTTGTGTGATGTCGCTGTTAAGTCGGCAACTCTGTGACTGATTTACTCCTATTACAGTCATGACAGTCAGTGCAATCATTTATCACTTTTCCAGCAGCACAGTGCAGATTATTGTAGGCGAATTTTTCATTACTTTTTGTCTTGTGTGTGGGTTGTGCCCCCTCCATGCTTGCAATTTGAAATTATTAGAGGCTACTGCATTAGTGAAGAAAATTACTTTTCAAGATTTTTGTTAGCGTATTCAAAATTCAACGGGTATTGATATTATATATTACTCGGTGACGGTTGAGTAATGAAGCAAATCAGAAGCATTCTTTAATCGGAATGATGGTTTCGTTATGGACCGCTCTATGATGCGAGTACCCCCAATTAAAAACGTTTCATACGGTAGATAGAAGTTCCTTTTACTAGTGAGTACTACCATGACTTCAAGGGTAAACCTGGATGTTACTGGGACATGCTGACGTTGAACACAGCGTTCTGTTGAGTAGTCTTAGACTTCAACCTAGTCCTAGCTAGGAAAATCTTTTCATATAGAAATAACAGGATGATATCCTGGAAATCAAAAGGTTCAATCAGGCCATGCAGGTCAGAACTTGCACGGTGTGTGAGCTGTTTACATCACAAATATCAATCTGTATGCATGGTTATAAATTAGCCTGGCTGAGGTCAACAACGTAATGGTTATGTATTGGCTTGCTAGCTTTTTTGGAGGGCTAGACTATAACAGTAAGTAACATGCCTAGCTAGAAAATGAAGCTGTTTACAGTGTGTGTAGTTTTGTCTACCGCTACGTACCCATAGTGTTTTTGTTTTTAATGGAAAACCAATGTTTCGGCTAATATTGCTAAGGCCTTGATCACGTTGAATAGATTAGAGAGTGACTATGGAGGTCTAGTCCAGAATAGCTAGGCCTACCTAGCACTAGACTCTACACTGTTAAAAATTCCGTAAATTAAGAAAACAGATTGTCCGGTAAATTTTGTTTTAGAAACAATAAAAATAAAAAACCAAAAAAGAAAAATGTTAATTTACGGAAATATTCAAAAATTTCTGGCAGCAATATTTCAGGGACTTTTTTTTGGGGTCCGTAATTTTAAATTACGGAAAAATTCTGTCAAAAATACACATTTTTTTCCGTAATATGAGCACCAAATTTCTGTAAATACTGCAAAGGTTCCGTTAATTGAAGAATTCTGTAAATTTACCTAAAAATGACTGGAAATACTGCTGACAGAAGAAATTTCCGTAATTTTACGGAATTTTTTTAACAGTTTGTACCTAGTGGTACTCTTCGACAGCGGACTAGCTATTTTCTATAGTCTGGGTGTAACAATCTTGGCCAAGTTTACATACCAAGTAAGGGCTTGCCCCCCCAAAAAAAAAAATATGCACCACTGTCACGGGTAGGCCTCCTACACGTAAGGTCATAGACAATTCCACAACCATGTAACTCACCACGGTGCCAGCCTTGGTCAAGAAATTTGTTAAATCTCAGGGCTAGGCCAGACTAAAGGTTAGACACGTTCTGGCCAGAATATGGAGTAAAGCAATAGAATCACCTTACATGCTTTAGCCTATGCACTGTGATAAATAATTAAATGTGCACATCGCACTGTGATCGCTGTTTATACGTTACCTTAAGGGGGGGGGGGAATTTTTTAAGTTTTAAAATGACACTTCAACCGTTTTAATTATTGCAATCACAGCACATAGTTTCTTAGAATACAAGCAAGTGATAGACCAAAATGTCGTTTGATGAGCCTTTTTTCAAATATATTTGTCTCGGGTCATATCGACCTCCGGTAAGCTAATTAGCAGGGGTCAAAGGTAACGGCACCAAGAAAATCAGGAAATTAAAAACGACAGTTTTGCCACCCCCCCCATTTATCTCAAAAATAGCAAATATTTGAAAAATAGTTGGTTCTTAAACAATACTACGGCCCAGATCTGTGATCCTGTGAGAGCGTTTACCAAAAGTATATTCCGTGTTGCCATGGCAACCGTTAAAACTTCTCTCGCCATTTTTGCTGTTGGTGGCATACAAAAATCAACGCAACTCAAAACTAAAGTGGTTTTCTACAAAAATCCTCTCATAGGATCATAGTATGTATGCTAAACTAGTTGTGTGCCAAAATTTGAACAATAGGTCAAACCGTTTTGAGATAAGTGGGGGGGGAAGGTTTGAAACCTTCGAAAAAATGGCAAAAAAGATATAGGCCAATAACGGTTCCAGGAGCGTTTAATTGTTAATTATCAATTATTTAATTCATTATTTTTTTGACAATTTGTTTTTAATTCTAAATTATCAATGCTATTAAAATATATTTTTAAATTAAAAAACAAAATCTGTAAATGGTCACTTTTACCCCCAACAAAATAATTTATTTTTAATATTCTATTAAATATTATGCTTGAAAAAACATGAAAAAAAAAAAGTAAATATAGGTGCTTGAATAACAATACGAAACATAAAATCTTCTTTCTCTGTGAGATGTGTAGACTTCGATTCACACCATAACATTGACGAAATGTCCGTATTTTCCCAACTAAAAGTAAAATACTCTGAAAGTTGTGAGAATTCAGAAATAGAAAACAAATTTGATCTCTCAAAAAAACCACCTGAAGCCATGTCCCCCTTAATATACTATGTTTCACATCATGTCGGATCATGTCAATTTTGGGGCTTTGTTTGCTGTGACAAGGTTATTACTGATGGTGCTAGTGTTAAGGCTAATTTTTCTAAATGTAATTTTTTACCTAAATCTCGTACATGATAGCTCATTTTGATACCTGTTTCATCAATAGATGGACCTTTTCAAATTTCTTCAGCATTCAGGGGAGGGCGGCAAGAACTCCTAATTTAGACGTTGCCATTGGTTTTAACACGGGAGGGGGAGGAGCGTCCTGATGCATTCATCTATGATATAGAGTTTGATTTGGAGGTTGCGATGCTTCTAGAGCTCTATGGAGAAAATCCCTAAATCTGCATTAAAGTCTGACGCAGGATTTCTGAATGTATTTTTAATATGTAATTAAAATAGTCAACAGAACTAAAGCTAGTCACCAGATAGTCAATTCCAAAGTTTGAGGAGGGAATCGGATTTTCGTTTTGAGCAGTTAACCAGTTAGGGTATAAAATGTGCCATAGGATACCAGATCTTCATATTCAGATAAGTTTTAATTATGCATTTTCATTCAGTCAGTACATTATATAACTGTTTATATAGTATATTTACAAGATATTTAAGAAATAAATAATTACATTCTTAATGAATAAAATGGTACGAGTTGTAATGGCATTGATATCAAATGAGGGAGAGGCCATAATAAGTCCGGGGACTTTGAGCATGACCCCACCATACTAAATATATTAAAATTTAAGTATTGGATAGGACTGGACGGAAACCGGCGGACAGGGACGGGACGGGGGACAGGAGGGCCCAGGAACAGACAAACACATACGGAAAGACAGACGAGAACATTGTCAAATTGTTTAACAAGATCAGAGGCAAGAGATGAAATCAGTGTGAGCCAGTTCATAGGATAGATGAATGAGATGACAAGAAGGGGTATTGACGTTAAAGGAATAATAACATGATTTATGACAGATGATACGTCAAAACCAGTCATTAATAAGACTATTTGGAAGATTTATAATCAGCTCATTTTTAGGTTGAGTTAAAGGGCATTAATGGTTCGAGTTTATGATGATATTACTTAAGCATTCCCAAATTTTGGGCCCTGAATATTTTAATTAGGTTTAGTGAGGGTTTTGTTGTTCAGTAATGCTATGTGTTCGCATTTCTGGTGTTGTATCCTGTGTATATACTATGTTTGGGAAAAATTGAAAACTGAGTTGGGAGGGTATTTGAGGTGAAAGCGAAACAGGAAAATCGTGTTGTAGTTTGTTTAAATCGTAAAGTGTGAGTGTTTTATGATTGTGGAACATAGATTTAGTGTGAGATTTGTATTCGGTTATTGATGATGCTTATGGCTCGCTTTTGGAGTTTGAATATATGTCCAATTATTCGAATATGGAAGAAGGTCCAGGACAGTGATTGTTATCAAGTGGTAGCAGGTATTGCCAAGCTATTACTATAAAATATGTACGGTAGTACTTAACTGTGTATAGTGAGAGTAAGATGTGTTTTGGATGGGTGTAGCGGAGTTTTCTAAGAATTCCGATGTTCTTAGAAATTTGATTTGTAGTTTTTGAGATGTGATATTACCAGGAAAGATTTTGATCACATTATTACCACCTAGAAATTTTGTATGGTCCAGGGTGATAGGTAGGTGTGTGTCAATTATGATTTTGTTGGTGGTGTGTCGTGTTTTTTTCTTAGTAAAGTGAATACAGTGTGTTTGATACATTAGGCGAAAGTTTGTTGGCTTTAACCGTGGATCATTAATTAACTCTTGTTAAATATATTTGTGAGAGTATTGAGGTTATGGGGTAGATAGAAATATGTTGGTGTCATCGGCAAATATTACAAGAGAAATGTTCGGAAGAGGAAGGAATATCATTGACATAGAGAGAAAGAGCAGGGGACCCGTATGGAAAACCTTGAGGGGACACAGACAGGAAAAGGGAGAAGGTAGAAGAGTGTGAACCAAAACAAGCTAAATGAAGTCTGTGGATAGATAACTGGCGAGAAGATCCAAATGAAGGCCACGAATACAATAGTGGTGAGTTTGGCAAGTAGTATATCGTGGT
This sequence comes from Ophioderma brevispina, assembly GCA_023653785.1. NCBI lineage: Eukaryota > Metazoa > Echinodermata > Ophiuroidea > Amphilepidida > Ophiodermatidae > Ophioderma > Ophioderma brevispina. Next base: position 6,156 of record JAMKCH010054935.1, on the reverse strand, counting down.
TAATGCTTTTGTCCGAAGGCTTGGGATAAATTAGGCAGCTACCTATGGTATGATAGTTAAGAGCAAGAGAAGAAGAAAAATCTTATTCCAATATCCAAAAGTAGCAAGGGTCAGTAGAGTTGGTTTCAAAGCATATTGGTTATCGTTGGAGAATGTGGGACAACGGCTGTAGGAAGATTATCAAAGCCTGTTATAGATAAGGCGTTCAGGATTTTGGAAAAGCATGGAAGAAGAGATATTAGGGCGGCTATTGGAGAAGGACATGGGGATCATCCTTTTGAAGACAGGAATGACCCTTCGCAACCTTGAGAGCGAAGGGAAATATACCAGTTGAACAAGGAAAGATTGAAGTGGGTTAAGGGGTTTGGAGATAAAAGGAATGACACACTTACACGAGGGGCTAACATCACGTCTGAGCCTGCGCTTTTGAATTTCTTGACGATGTCAAGAATGCGCCTTTTCATCAATGGGGTTGAAAAAGATAGAGCTGGGATGAGGATCACCAAGAAAGTCGAAAAATGAAGAAGAAGACTGATTTAAAGGCAAGTTCAGGACCATATTGGCGAAGAAAGAGTTGAACTTGTTAGAGATGAGTCGTGTCGGAGATTCTTGGTAGGACATGCCAAAATAGGAAGGAGCCTTGGGTCTGGAGTTTTTGCCGATGACATTGTTGATTGTTTGCAGGTGTTTTTTATGTTATATTTGTAAATGTTAAATTTGTTTGTTTGTTTGTTATGTTTTTAGATGTTTTAAATAAGCTAGTTAATTTAGTTCTATATTTAACATAATTATTTTTGTTTATATCATGGGGATGTTATAGTTTATTGTTAGTTTGTTTCTAAATTTAAATTATTCCCGCAGTAATCCAAGGTTTACTATCTTTATTCGTTTTATTTTTTTAATTTTAGGAAAATGCTTATTGTAAATGACAGTGACTTATTTATGAAAAGTTCGTATGAGGTATCAGCAGAAGTGGTATCTAAGACATCATCCATGTAGTGATGGATTTTAATTCGTTTTAAATGAAGTGATCGTAGTGTTGTTATTTTTCTTTTAGTATATATTTATATTTTGAGATGTTGATTTTTTTTATTATTACGTCATTATTTATAATGTGGAAATATGAAAGTTGGTCAGTTATAGCGTTGTAAGGAATACTGGGTAATTTATGTTAGGATATTCGTGAATATATTGGCAATGAGGGATGATGTCCGAGTTGTAACTCGAGTGGGTTTATCGCCGATAAGCGGGATTAAAAAGATGCTGAGTACATGGTATTACGAATCATTTGAATCAGAGTGAGGTGATGGTTCAGCAGATAATGTTGAAATCGCACAAAAATGAAAGCGGGGTAGGTTTTCGCGATCAATTAAGTTAATTGTGGTGGATAGGTTGGTGGTTGGAATGGTTGAGGGAATTTGTCAGGGGGCTGTAGATGACGCCAATGATCATGATATTTTTAGGTTGGCTTTCTATCTAAACAAAGACGCGATTCATAGTCACGCTAGTAATTAGGTTTAAATCTGGCGGATTTGAATTAAAGATCATTGGAAATGTATACGCACCCCACCCATCTTTTGAAACGTCTATGGCAATGGTCAATGGAATAACCCTCACTGTATTTCGAGAGGTAGGGATTGTTAATCAGTCAACCAGTGTCATAAAAACAAGCTATAGTGGGAATTTTAGATTTAGTGTCTTTCAGGAGAAGTCTGTTCAGCTTCAATATTTTTATTTAGGATGCGTGAATTAAAATGAATTAGCTAGGTCTAGAACTAGTTACGGTTTAGTAGGTCATTGAAAGTATCGCTACAATAGTAATTACAATAGCGTTGTTATTATTTAAAATGTGGTACTCGTTTAGAGTGAGAGTGTGTTATCGGTCAGTATCGTTAACGTTAAAGGGATCTATGTTAGTTTGAGTAAATCTTCAAAAGAAATTTTTATGATTATTGTAAAATTGACTTAATTCGTGTTTAAATTCTCAATCATATTATATGATTAAATGGCAGAGGGACCGTTAAAAACCTTGCAATACCAAGATTCGGTGATGGAACCAAAATGATTGGCATATCAGAGTGATTCAAAAGCGCACCGGTTGTGGCTGACTGGTAGCAGATAGCGCAAGCGATGAAATGTGGCCTCTGAGTTGTTTACTACAATATGAACATGACATTGAGCTACATAAAGTACATAAGACAGAAAAAATATTACTAGAATTGATCATTTTTAAATTTACACACAAATATTATTACAAAACAAAAGAATCTCAACAAACCCTGGATGAGATAAGCCAGGGGGGGGGACTGTAAAACTGAGATGAACGATGGTTATGCATTAGGTAATAAAACAATGAAGGTGTTTATCGATCACTGCAAGATTTTGTAAGGAAATTAATGCCAGAATGACATACGCAGAGAGAAAAAGAGGAGAGCAAAGAAGACAACTACCCGTTCAGAGATCGATTTAAAAATTACAAAATCAAATGTAACAGCAAAGGTGATTTTAGCTTATAGCAACCAATATAATACGAGTTGCAAGTGTAAGATTGAGCAAATTGGACAACGAACACCATTGGGTGTGCATTGAAAAACGTGAAAATTTCACATACATAAATATTATTAAATTAAACACGGATAATGGAAACAGTAAATTGTGTATCGATAACTGCAAGGTCCATGGAGAAAAGCGAGCAAACAAAAGGATTGCTTGAGAGCAATGCCCTTGCAGATCGAACAATCAAGGGGGTGACACCCATTCAAAACCAGTGTCCGTGCTGTGCGTTGACATTTTGAATATGCAAGAATAATATAGTGTGGTTGCTGATCACACATAATGTTCAATGATACACAACAATCGCCAAAATAGCAGTTGTTGGAGTTGGGTGCTATTGGGTGGTTAAATTGTGTCTACCCAGGCCACCACGAATGAAGACACTAGTCGTCTTGATGTCAAATAAACCCCCTAATGAATACATCTTTTACACCTAAGCGGCGCATGATTATGAGAAAAAGAGATCTTTTGAGCCACAATGATCCAGGTACACTAAGATTACACCTGGCCACTCTAACACAGGCATTATTGTATTCACTACCGAATTAGTGGAGATGCAAAGCGGAACCCACAGTATGTGGAAGAAGAGGAGGCAGCCATTGCTTCTATTGTTGGTACTTCTATGTTTTCATTGTGCGTCGGCAAAACATGCGAGACGGTGATTTCTAAAGATTACGTAAACGTTTGCCTCTCTATCGATAGAGAACCTCTTTGGCTTGGTGTGAAGAAGTATATAATTTCCCAATCTTAGCAGCAAGGTATTTGGGTATTGTTATAAAGGGCCGCCTCGTGTAGCCTCTTTGTAGCGTATGAAGGACAAAAAGGTCTATTTATAGGCATCACTTAAAGTTCCATAACGAGGGCAGCTATCACATCTTTCTGTGTCTTCATTTAAGTAATAATGTCATGGAAATGGGGGCAGCTCCAGGCTTTGCTTTTCCAAAGAGATGCCCTGAAGTTTTCAGATTTTTCTCATTTTTTCTTGATACAGGTATTTTGGGGGATATAAAAACACCTTGCGTACTGATAAAGTAGTTGTCAAAAACCAACTCAAAAATTGAGGGAAATATAACTTTGATTATAGGGGCCTCCTTCTCTTCTTACGCGATGTTCCTTTGTGATTTTAGTTGTGGATTTTTTTTTAATTTGCAAGGACGCTATTGATTTAATGGGAATTTCCAGGTTGTACCTGGACCATCCCAATAAAGATGCCATCGCGTACATGCTAGATTCAGTTACATTTCACATATAGTCTAGTCTATTCTTTCATCTTTATCCATCTTCAATTTTCAATGGGGTGACCCTATACAGCTTAATTCGCTAAACTGGGATTTTGGTGCAGGTGAAACATCAGCAGCCAAAAAGTGTAGAAAAAGTGCAGCCAAACAATAATCCAATGATGAATGAGGGTGCATTTTAAAAAAGTTGGTAATTACAGAACTTTGCTACCCAGGGGTGGCCGCAACAGTCTGATGGTAAGCAGAGCGGCTTCCTGAAAGGATGGCATGACGGGCGAGTACAGCAAGTAATGGTAGCGATTCCAGATTCTTACAGCACGTGGTAGTAAAGAAATTGTATGATCTATAGTTGCTTTAGGACTGTTGTATTTCAAATGATGATCATGTCTCCGAAAGTAAGATGCAGGATGATGGGGACTGAGGACAACTGGATATTAACATTGATTGTAGTGAAATTTGTAGAAACATTTTGGCTTGAGAAAGAAGACGTCTGACATGGAGGGAACCCAGGCCAGGGTGGTAATTAAGGGCGTTACATGTGTTGTTCTACGTAATCTCCCCCCCGAAGACAAAGAGAGCAGCTGCTCTCTGGGGACCGTTCAAGGCGATCAAATCCATCTTGGGTGTGTGGGCTCCATACCTCAGAAGCGTACTCCATTTGCGGACGTATGATAGTTTGGTATGCCTTTTCTTGACTCGTTTGTTTACAGGGAGAATGAGTACGACGGAGTAATCTAAGTGAACGGCTGGCTTTTTGATTGATCTTGTTGCAGTGGAATCCAGCGGAGGTCATGTGAGAGATGGTGACACCAAGGTAGTCATGCTGGTCTACTCTCTCGAGACACTCACCAAAGATTGTATACTGGTGGAAGCTGGGTTGAGTTTCCTGTGATGGAGAGGATGGCACACTTTTTACATTAAACTGCATTAGCCAAGTGGCGGACCAATCTGCAGGAGTGTCAAGGTCTTGTTGAAGGATTATTATGATCTTTGGTTGTCAAATTCATGTATACAATGCCTGTATCTGCAAATCACACCTAATGGGATGGATTGATCTGTTAGGTTCATTATATATCACAGGAAGAGTGCGGGCCTATTACTGAACCCTGTGGTACTCCGGATGACACGTTCCACATGATGAATGGGTGCCATGAAGAAACAGCTGACCCTACTTTCTAAAAAAAGATTGGATCCAGACCAGGTGTTTCCTCGATGGCATCCTGATTTAGTTGACTGATAGACGGAGAGTGGAACGTGTTTCTTTTGGTCAACGGTCCATTATAGTTCTTTAAAAAGTGGTAACAGACGATATAGACGTGGAATATACGTCCGCACGCAAAAGCACATGTTGAGTGGACAAGAGCATACATTCCGGACTACAATACATTAAGCTGTTAAATACGACCAGGTTTAGCGATTGCACAGGGATCATTGACAGGTGAATGTTTGTAGTACTGGAATGCGTCTAATTTGTCCCACAACATGGCTGGCTATTGAATAGAGTCTATTATTTTCTTTCGGACCCCAATCATTGAATTCATTCATATTCTCTTTGATGTCTTTTCTTGTGAGATCATCTTCAATGCAAAATACGGGAATAAAATAGCTACAAGGAGCATTCTTACACAACCAGCTGAACAGCAGGTCGGTAGGGGATTGTAAGATGAAATGTTCCACCTCCCTCAAGTTTGTGGTGACATCTTAATACACTTAGGTCCGTATTCCAAAAACGTGTTAGTGCGATTTAAGCTAAACGACACCTTTAGGTGTGAGATTTAAACGTATCGTTTAAGTAAACGGAATTCCAGAAAGGAGTTTAAAGTTGAACGTAATTTGAACTTCGCCAAAATGCGGTCGAAATTTAAAACTAGGTAAGGGGCTAGTTTAAAGACGGGGTTTTCAGGGGTAGTTTCCGTCAAGTGCACGGCCCATCTGCACGTCCAATTGACAACAGCCAATTGTGAATATATTCACGCCACAGTTGTGTATACCTAACGCGGACGGAAGCCATGAACACTTTATGAGCTAACCATTAAAACAATAGGGCCTTTGCTACACTCGGTTAGGTTTAAAAACGACGGTGTTGACTCGTGTTTAAACTTTGTTTAAGTAATGCAAATGAAAATATTTAAACGCCTTTGCTTAAACGCAATTTTATACAGGCGATTTTAAGCTAAAATTCGCGTTTAGCTAAACAAGTTCGGAATACGAGCCTTAGTGTGTGTGTTTCGTCAAGTGTTGACACGGCTCATTGACACTGTCCATGTTGGACAACAGCAATTTGCATATCTTCTCGTCCAGTTCGTGTAGCACCTTAATCGCTACGGGAAAGCCAGAACACTTGAGCGCTCAACCATTAAAAACA